>ML352622.1:0-31414 GCA_005239505.1 Nicotiana paniculata
TTTAGTTAATTGAGACTAGTTTTTTTATTTATTATTATTATTGTTATTTTTTTTACCGTTGATATGTTAATTCAAGGTTGAACACTGGTTAAGTTCAGGTTTGTGATTTTCTTGGATAGATTATGTGAAATAAAATATTAGTAATGAGTTCATTTGTAATGTATTGGTTATACTAACATTTAGGGGTCAAACCCACGCTTTCTTTACCATACTTACTTATGTCCCAAAAACTCCATGTCAATCTCAAATTTTAGGAAAAAAAATTATGAACATTGTAGCTTGCTTTAAGTGCTGATTTTTTCAAAATAAAATCAAGGTACGTTTGCGCGGCTTTGGAGTTTTTCTTAAGTAATTAAGTGCTATTAATTATGTACACGTACGCGTGACATGATTTTTAGCGAGCTAAAAATTGTGTACATGAGTGTAGTGTGTTTGGAATCTTTTTTTTAGTTGTGTTTTAGGAGTCTATTTATAAGTTTATGACAAACCCTAAACGTGTAGGAGACCTCTATTTCAATTGGGAAACATTTAAACTCGTCAAAACTCGATTTTTCGCCGAACTGGGGACCCTGGCGTTTGGACCCAAAGGCCTGGCTAACGCCAGGCAGGGTCAGGTTGTTTGGCTCTGTCGCCCGGCTATCGCCCGGGTGTCTCCTTTCGCGTATGTTTCGACGTATTTGCATCCCTTTAGCTCCGGTTCCATCTCCACTTCTCCCACACATGAAATAAATTCCATTAAGCACATAACAAGTGTATTTTTATCGTTAATGCGTATAAAATATAAGGTATATCACATGTTAAACTATGCAATTTAGTCTCGCATCATACGCGTGACATAATTCTTGACACGTCAAACTAAATGAGTATACGTACGCGTGACTCGTATTGAGGTAATTATTTAGACAATCGAATAATAAGAAACGTTAAAAATACAAATATATATAGATCCTAAAAGTGAGTAATTAAACAATTTAGGCCAAGTTTAATCATTAAGCGACCGTGCTAGAACNGACACATCCTTAAAATGCCGTCATCGCCAACGGTAGCCCGCTTGGCACCACCATGCCGAACTGTGTCCCTAAGGACTATCAAGTGAGTGTCATCATACTGCCGATCTCTGAAAACGCTCAAATAAGGAAGACCGAACGACTGTACAAGCTAGAATACGGCTGGGCTCTGAAATATCCAACCTCACGAACTGGTTGGCTAAAGTCTGAATATCTGAAGCTAGCAGCCTCTTACTGACTGGAATGAACGCAAGGCTGCCATACTCACTGCTTTCCTACTCAATGCGTCGGCCACCAAATTGGCCTTTTCCGGATGATACAATATGGTGATATCATAGTCTTCCCATAGATCCAACCATCTCCTCTGCCTTAAATTGAGATCCTTTTGGTTGAACAAATACTGAAGTCTGCGATGATCCGTGAAAACCTCACATGACGCGCCATAAAGATAATGCCTCCAAATCTTCAGCGCAGGAACAATGCCTGCCAACTCTAAATCATGAACATGGTAATTCTTCTCATGAACCTTCAACTGCCGAGATGTATATGCAATCACCTTGGCCTCCTGCATCAATACTTCTCCGAGTCCAACACGGGAGGCATTACAATACACCTCGCATAAGATCCTGAATCTGATGGTAATACCAGCACCGAGGCTGAAGTCAAAGTTGTCTTGAGCTTCTGAAAGCTCGCCTCACACTCGTCTGACTATCTGAAGGGGTCACCCTTTTGGGTCAACCTGGTCTACGGGGCTACTATAGATGAAAACCCCTCCAGAAATTAACAGTAATAACCTGCCAAACCCAAGAAGCTCCTGATCTCCGTGGCTGAAATGGGTCTAGGCTAGTTCTTGACTACCTCAATATTCTTACGATCTACCTGAATATCCTTTGCTGATACAACTTGGCCCAAGAAAGAGACTGAATCCAAGCAAAACTCGCACTTCAAAAATTTAGCATACAACCGACTGTCCCTCAAAGTCTGGAGCACTGTCTTGAGGTGCTGCTCATGCTCCTCCCAACTGCGGGAGGATACCAAGATGTCATCAATAAAAACGATCCTGAAGGAATCCAAATAAGGTTTGAACACTCGGTTCATCAAGTCCATAAATGTTGTTAGGGCATTAGTCAACCCAAAGGACATCACCAGAAACTCATAGTGCACATATCGTGTCCGAAAAAGCAGTCTTAGGGACATCGGATGCCCTAATCCTTAACTGATGGTAGCCAGACCTCAAATCAATATTCGAAAATGCCTTGACACCCTGAAGTTTATCAAATATATCATCAATCCTCGGCCACGGATACTTGTTCTTGATAGTGACTTTGTTCAACTGCCGATAGTTGTACACATCCTGATAGACCCATCCTTCTTCTTCATGAACAACACCGATGCACCCCAGGGCGAGACACTAGGTCTAATAAATCCTTTATCAATCAAATCCTGCAACTGTTCCTTCAACTCTTTCAACTCTGGTGGGGCCATCCTGTATGGCGGAATTGAAATGGGCTAAGTGCCCGAAGCCAAATCAATGTAAAAGTCAATATCCCTGTCGGGTGGCATCCCTGACAGGTCTACAGGAAATACCTCAATGAACTCATGAAAAACAGGCACAGAATCCACAAAAGGAACCTCAACACTATAATCACAAACATAAGCCAAATAGGCCAAACACCCATTCTCGACCATACGCCGAGCCTTTATATAAGAAATAACCCTGTTGGAGGAATGACCGAGAGTCCCTCTCCACTCTAATCGAGGCAACCCCGGCAAGGCTAATGTCATTTTCTTGGCGTGACAGTCCAAGATAGCGTGATAAGGTAACAGCCAATCCATACCCAATATAACATCGAAATCAACCATATGAAGGAGCAAAAGGTCTACACTGGTCTCAAGACTCCCAATAGTGACCACACATGATGATATACACGATCTACAACAATAGCATCTCCCATAGGTGTAGACACATACACGGGGACACTCAAAGAATCACTGAGCACAACCAAATATGAAGCAAAATAAGATGATACATAGGAGTAAGTAGACCCCGAATAAGATAGAATTGAAGCATCTCTACTACAAACTAAAATAGTACCTGTAATGAAAACATTAGATGACTCAGCCTCCGGTCTGGCTGGGAAAACATAACATCGCGACTGGGGCCCACCACTATGAATCATATCCCTAGGACGACCTCTAGTTGGCGGGCCTCCATCTCCAACGACCTGACCTCCACCTCTAACAATATGTCCCCTACCTCTGGCTGCCTGAACCCTGCCTCTGGCTGGCTGAGAAGGTGGTACAACTACTGGTGTCGGAACCATGGCACAAGAACCCTGATACTATGGTTGAACACCCAATAATCTCGGGTAGGTCCTCCGAACATGCCCATAATCACCACACTCAAAACATCCATCTTGATATTGTGGCTTTGGAAACTGAGACTGACCCTGACGAGCCGGCTGACCACGATAATAACTCTGAAGAGGAGGTGCTTTGATAGGAGCTAGTGGTGCATTATAGGTTGGCTGCCCAGAAGGAGGTACATAAGAACCGTGACCACCTGAGGCACCGTTGGGATGACTGGAGCGCTGAATGGAATGGCCTAGGAGGATGGTCTCTACCAAAAGTACCTCTGCCTCCAGATGAGGCACCACTGAACCCACCATAATGACGAGGGCTCTTATCTGACTCCTGACCTCCCTATCCAAGAATCATCTCGACCCGTTTGGCCACATTGGCCGCATCCTGAAAAAGAAATCTTGCTCCTAGTCTCCTTGGCCATCTGCAATCTGATTGGCTGATCAAGACCCTCAATAAACCTCCTCAACCTCTCTTTCTCTCTCTCTCTCTCTCTCTCTCTCTCTCTGTGGGAAGAAAAAGAATACCATGACGGGCCAAATCCACGAAACGAGTCTCATGCTGAGTAACAGTCATGTTGCCCTGCTGGAGACGCTCGAACTAACGGCGGCGCTCCTCCCTCAAGGTGATAGGCAGAAACTTCTCTAAGAAGAGATGTGAGAACTGGTCCCAAGTAAGAGCAGGCAACCCAACTGGTCTGGTTAATAAATAATCCCTCCACCATTTCTTGGTGGAATCAGTCATCTGAAAAGCAGCAAAGTCAACCCCGTTGATCTGCAATATACCCATGTTCCGAAGAACCTCGTGACAGCTATCAAGATACTCCTGGGGATCCTCTAAAGTAGCACCACTAAAACGAACTGGAAAGAGCTTGGTAAACCTATCCAATCTCCATAAGGCCTGAGAAGACATAGCTGAGCATCACCGGGTTGTGCCAGAGCAATCGGCTAGACTACACCGACTGGATAAGCTGCTCTAGTCTGAAACTGGGGAGCCATCTGCTCTGGGGTGTGAGTAGAAAGAGTCTGGGCTCCTCCTCCAGCCTGAGATACGGCTGGTTCCATGGGGAATGCGCCAGTCTAGGCCACACTCTCCATAAGGCCCACTAATCGGACCAAGGCATCCTGTAGCACTGAGTGGCAATAAACCCCTCCGGGACCTAAGCTGGTCCGGCAGGAATAGTCTAAGCTGGAACCTCCTTATCAAACTCTACCTGAGGCTCCACAGCTAGGGCTGCTGCTCGGGCTCTGGGCTGAGCACTGCCTCTACCTCGGTCTCTGGCACGGCCTCGGCCTCGAGCTCTGCCCCTTGTAGGACTGCTGCTATAGGCTCTGACTACTGATAAGTGGAGGAAGCGGTACGTGTTCTCGCCATCTGCGAGAGAATAAGAATGGGAGATTCAATCAGTATTGAGATAAAAAAATCGCACGACATAGTTGAATAAAAGTGAAATTTGTTCCTAAAATTCATATACTATGGAAGATAAGTATAAACGTCTCCGTACCAATCCCCCAGACTCTACTAAGCTTGTCCGTGAATTGTGAGACCTAAGAAACCTAGTGCTCTGATACCAACTTGTCACGACCCGAAATCCCCACCACCGAGATCGTGATGGCACCTAACATCACACTTGCCAAGCAAGCCAACATTAGAGATTATTTAGCCATCTATATCAATTTTTAGTAATTAGTAGTGATTGGAAAAAATAAATTAGAATAACTGCAAAGATATATAGATACCAAAGTCATTTACATATGACTTCTACCCAGAAACCTGGTGTCACAATTCACAAACTCTCTATGATTTATCTACACTCAATTGTCTGAAAGAAATTAAAACTGTTTTGGAAAGTAAAGGAAAACAGTAAAGAAGATATGTAGAAAGGGACACCAAGGTCTGCGGACGCCAGCAGGACTACCTTGGGTCTCCGAGTTGTGAACCTGAGCCAATCTCTCGATCAGCCACCACCTGCTCCAAAATTTGCACAAGATTGTAGAGTGCAGTATCAGTACAACCGACCCCATGTATTGGTAAGTGCCGAGCCTAACCTCGACGAAGGTGTGATGGGGCTACGGCAGGGCACTCACAATATAAGGTACATAAGTTAAATAATAGGGCAGAAAAGAAGAACAGTATAATTTAAAAGTCGTAACTTGCAAGAATAAATACATCACTTCTGTGTTTTATCAACATCCAGCTACAACCAATCCTTAAGAGAGATATATAACCACATAATAATTTACACAGTTAGATAAGAATATGTAACACATATATTGATGCGGCGCGCATCCCGATCCCACCAATCCTACCTTATTCCTCCTTAATAATTACAATAAAAGCAAATAATATATATATAAGTGGCGTGCAAACCAATCCCATAAATCCTCCCTTATTCCTCCTTAACCATTACAATAAGTACATAATATATATGTGTTGCAGCGTGCAACCCGATTCCACCAATCCTTCCTTATTCCTCCCGTTGCGGCGTGCAACCCAATACCACCATATAATATTAATTTACACATAGTGTACGGAAGTTTCATAAAAATTCACACAAGGACCTTACCAACACTTAGAATTTAGAACAAGGAAACCGGAAGTCATATAATCAATAAAGCTCTATAAAATTACTACTACTCAGCGAGACCAAACCCGGATATCACAGAAATCGCTAATAAGAACAACTTAAGCCAATAAAAGGGTAGCAAAGTCCTACGGGGTAACAAATATCTTCAAAAAGGGAGAATATTATCTAAAATGTGACGATTAGGCATGGAATTACGATTAAACATGTGGCAGGTAAGGCAAGAAGGAAAAAAATATAAGGAGAACAGAAGAAAACAAGTAAAACAGGTAAATTGGCGGCGCATAGGTACGCGTCACCTCACGTATATGCCGCTCACATGATTTATCACATAACAAAATAAGGCAAGGGTTCCTAAATCCTCAAGTCAAGGTTAAACACAACACTTACCTTGCTCCAGTTATCACTCAACATTGAATCACAACCTTGCCTTTCAAATTAGCCTCCGAGCCGACAATATCTAGCAAATTACCAACCAAAGGATTCAAAATAAACGTTAGGAATCATCCACGATAACTACGATTCAACTTAGTTCATTTTTGAAAAAGTCAACAAAAGTAAAAACTCGGGTTCGCTTGGTCCAAACCCGAAATTCGGACCAAAACCCAATTACCCATTCACCCCCGAGCCCGAATATATAATTGGTTTTGGAATCCGACCTCAATTTGAGGTCTAAATCCCCAAATTTTGAAATACCTAATTTCTCCCCAAAAATCCCCAATTCCACCATGAAAACCATAGATTCTAGGTTGAAATCTTGTAAAATGAAGTGAAAGATTGAAAGAAATGAGTTAAGAATCACTTACCTATGATTTGGGGAAGAAGTTGCCTTTGAAAAATCGCCTAAGGGGTTTCTAGTGTTTGGGAATGTAGAAAAATGAGAAAAATCCCGTCTAAGTAGAGACTCATCAGCTGCAGATGTCGCATTTGCGGTCTGAGCTTCGCATTTGCGAAGCTCGCAAATGTGAGAGAATTATCAGAAATGTGAAACCTTTGCACTTCTGCAGCTATCGCAAATGCAAACAAATTGTCGAAAATGTGAACATGTGCCCTCTGCAAATGCGGTTATATTCTCGCAATTGCGAGATTACCCAGCCCAGCCCCTTTCTCGCAAATGCGAAACATCATCGTAAATTGGAGGCTCGCATTTGCGAGCCAAACCTCGTAGATGTGAGATCTGCAGACCTGAACACACCATCAATTCTTTCTAAGTCTTTTCCACTCTGTGGCCTATCTGAAACTCACCCGAGCCCTCGGGAATCCAAACCAATCATGAACACAAGTCTAAAAACATCATACGAACTTGTTCGTGCGATCAAATCACCAAAATAATACCTAGAACTACGAATTTAGCACCAAAACATGTGAAATTCTCAAGAACACCTCTAGATTTCTATTTTATCAACCGGACGCCCGAATCGCTTCAAATCAATTCTATTTTTCACCAAATTTCACAGATAAGGTTTAAATATCATAACAGACCTGTATCGGACTCTAGAATCAAAATACGGACCCTATACCATCAAGATAAAGCATTTAGAAAATTCTTTAAAATCATAAATTTTCTGTAATTCAATTTTAGTCAAAAATTCATTTCTCGGGCTAGGGACCTCGGAATTCGATTCCGGGCATATGCCCAGGTCCTATATGTTTATATGAACCCACTGGAATCGTCAAAATACGGGTCCAGGTCTGTTTACTCAAAATATTGACCGAAGTCAACTAAAATTATTTTTAAATGCCAAAAAAAAAAATTTCTTCAATTTTTTCACATAAAGGCTTTCAGGAATTACGTTCGAATCGAGGATGGTAAAAATAATATTTTTAGGGCTAACGAGCGCAAAATCGAGTCCTAATACACAAGATGACCCTTTGGGTCATCACAAACTACAACCTTGTAGAACTTACCTTTACGTCTCAGTGACACATTATGATCACACAAAACACCAGAAGCGAGCCTCCACTTTATCTATCCTGCTCCGATACGATGTGTGACATCTTCATCAATCTCCCCGTTACCTTGTATTATAGATCCAAGATACTTGAAACTACCTCTCTTGGGGATGACTTGTGTATCTAGCCTCACTTTCATATTCCGTCTTGGTCCTGCTCAACTTGAAACCCTTATATTCTAGTGCCTGCCTCCAAACCTCCAGCCTCTCATTAACACTGCCCCGCGTCTCGTCAATTAAGACTATGTCAACAACAAATAACATACACCATGGCACCTCACCTTGAATGTGTTTTCTCAATGCGTCCATCACCAAGGAAAATAAAAATAGACTAAGAGTTGATCATTAGTGCAACCCCATCACAATCGAAAAATGTCCCGAGTCTCCTCCCGCTATCCTAAACCGAGTTTTAGCTTCATCATACATGTCTCTAATCATCCTAATGTAGGCTACTCGGATCCCTTTAGCCTCCAAGCATCACCAGAGCACCTCTATCGAGACTTTGTCATATGCTTTCTCTAGGTCAATGAACACCATGTGCAAATCCTTCTCCATCTCCCTATACTGCTCCACCAATCTCCTCACAAGGTTAATGGCTTACATAGTCGAACGCCCCAGCATGAAACCGAACGAGTTCTATGAAATGGACACATGGGTCCTCACCCTCACTATAACCACCATCTTCCAAACTTTCATCGTATGGCTAAGTAGCTTAACCCCCTATAATTATTGAGACTTTGGATATCGCCCTTGTTTTTATACAGCGAAATCATCGTACTTCACCTTTATTCATCGAGCATCTTATTCGTCCTAAAATGATATTGAACAACCTCGTGAGCCACTCCAAACCTGCCCTGCCTGCATTCTTCCAAAATTCCACAGGGATTTTATCTGGCCCGGTAGCTCTACCCTTGTGCATTTTGCGCATAGCTCCCTCGACCTCCTCTACTCTTATGCGCCTACAATACGTGAAATATCTGTGCACCTCCAAGTGCTCCAAGTCGCCCAACACAATGTCTCTATCACCCTCTTCGTTCAGAATATTATGGAAATATGTATTGCTATCTTTGTCTAATCTGAGCCTCTTCCATCAAAACTCTATCCTCCTCATCTTTGATACACTTAACTTGATCCAGACCACAGGCTTCTTCTCTCTCACCTTAGCTAGCCTATATAGCTTCTAGTCCCTGTCTTTATCCACAATCTCTTCATAGAAATGCCCAAACGCCGCAGTAACTACTAAATTTACCTTCTTTTTAGCCTCCTACACCCCTCCATGTTCATCCTCTTCACCTCCTCGTCCATGCTCTTTATAAGCTTCAAGTACGCCGCTTTCTTGGCTTCCACTTTCTCTTGTTCCTCCTCAATCCACTACCATTCACCTTTGTGGCCACAAGATAAACACTTCGAGACCCCTAACACTTGTCTCGCAGCTACTCTAATACACTCCGCTATTGTGGTCCACATACAGCTCGCGTCCCTACTGCTCCTCTAGGATCCCATAACCAACAACTTTTCCACCAACTCCTGCACTTTGTCATTAGTCAAAACACCCTACCTAATCCTGGGTTGACCATACACATCCCTCTTCTTCCTGTTCCTTACGATCTCTAAGTCCATCACCAATAACCTATGCTGAGTCATGACATTCTCTCTTGGTATAACCTTGCAATCCATGCACAGACTCCTATTGCACTTTTGGAGGAGTAGATAATCAATTTGAGTCTTGGCCAACGAACTCTGAAATGTGACTAAGTTCTCTTCCCTCTTCGGAAAATATGAGTTAGCAATTACTAAATCAAATTAGTATAGTCCAACAACGAACTAACTCCTCTGTTCCTAACTCTAAATCCAAAGCCGCCATGCACACCTTCATAACCCCTAGGGGTCGCCCCAATATGACCATTGAAGTCACCTCATAGGAATAATTTCTCGGTGTGTGTAATGCCACGGACCAACCCATCAAGTTCTTCCCGGGAACGCCTCTTAATCTCCTCATCCAAACCCACTTGAGGCGCGTAAGCACTAATCACGTTTAAAGTAGACTCTCATACAACCAACTTAATAGCCATCAGCCTGCGAGTCACCTTCCTAACTTCTACCACTAGCTCCTACAATACCTGTCAACCAAGATACATATCCCATTCTTACCCCTCTCGCATCCTGAGTACCATAATTTAAACCCATCAACATCTCAAGCCTTCAACTCACCCATCTAGTTTCCTGAACACAAGCTATATTGGTCTTCCTCTTCTGGAGGATCTTCACTAACTCTATAGATTTCCTCATCAAAGTACCTATGTTCCAAGACCCCTTTCTCAGCCTAGGGACTACCTTGTCACATTTTCCCCCTACCCCGCCCGTAGACATGACCTTATTCCACCATCACTCACCCCAGCCATTATAATCTAAGGAAAATTACGCTAGAACTGTCATTACAACATACAAAGGATTAAACTAAAGGAGGTAGGTCTAACACTTATAGCTCTAACTACTAGAAATGCGTACAGATAATACAAAGAGACAAGCAAGAATTAAACTAGTGATAACAATAGATAAATAAAAAATTCCAATCGAACAACTACTAAGAATCCAAATTACAGTCTAGACATCCCTAAACAGTTACTAGCAAGAAAAATATCCAGGCAGATGCACTAATTAATTGTAGGCAATATAGAATTAGACTTAAACTATAGAAAACTAATTGGATACCAACAAGGGAAACAGGGATATTGATCGAAGAACATGAGGTACCAACTCCCGATTAATGCAAAACCTGAGTGAATCTTCATAAATATCAAGGTCGCGTTGCCGCAGTAACCTTAGTCGATTTCCCGCTGCTTCCTAGCGATTTTGACGTCCACCGCATGTTCTAATCTAGTAGTGAAGACCTGCAAAAACATAAGGGGGAACCGAAGGGAAGAAAAAGAGGAGGAAGAATAGAGGTATGCGATATCGCAGCCTCAGATCCGACCCGATTTTTGATGGGTCTCCGATAGAGACTCCAGCGATACAACTGCTCGCAAGAAAAAGGGGGAAAAGAAGCGATAGAGAAAAGGGGAGGGAGAATTGGGGAGAGACCACAAGAAACAGAGTGGTGAGTGAGGGGGAGAGAAAAATTGGGGAGAGAGAGTACCGGGGGAGACTAGGAGAACCAGCAGAGCGAGAGAGAGAAGGATGGGGAGAGGAGAGGACTTACTTGGGTGTTCTGGTGGTACAATCAACTGTCAGGGAGTTCGTGAGAGAGAGAGACGTTACAGAGAAGAAATCGGGAGCAGAGAGAAAGTTCGCTCAAAGAACTGATAGTGAAGAGAGAAAGCTCGCTCGAAAAATATCACAAAAATTGGGGCGAGTAGAGTAATAGTTACTCATATCAAAATATTTTTTCCATAGTGTAAATTTTAAAATGCATTACAAAATCTTTTTAAATATGTTATAAAAATTGGCCTGCAACCATATTTACTTTTCTTGCTACAGTTTTCCCTTTGTTCTCTTCTTAATTAAAGGGTAAAAAAATACTCCAATAGACTGATATGTTTCTATAGAGCAAGTAATTGGTATTTATAGTATTATCCGGAAGAGAAACCATTATAGTTAATCTTACTCTTATTTTTTTTTAATTCCCAAGGTCTAGCTATTTTATAACTAATTAATATGGTCATCATATATGAATATTATGTCAATAGAAAATGTTATTTTTCAGATTAAATCAATAACACGCCAGATAAGAGAACAATGAGAATACGCTAAACATAACAAGTAAAACAATGAGCCAAGAATTAATAACTCTACTACTTTCTGGCAAATAAATATAGCCTTCCTTTACTTTCCTTCTCGTTCTTTTTTTATTTTTATTTTTATTTTGTAATGATTTTGTTAGCTGAGTTTGAATAAAAATAAATATTTGCGAGTTTTGTAAACTTCAGGAGCATCCTTCACCCCAACTTTAAACGAAGGGTAAGAATAAACTATTATTTTTTACGTTTCAATTTATGTGAAGCTATTTGATTGGACACGAAAATTAAAAAGAAATTGAAAACTTTTAAAATTTATGATCCTAAATAAATCATGGCATTTTTGTGACCGTAATTCTTTTGAAACTTTTGAAATAATTGTATGACTATTAAAGTTTCTCATTAAGAGTAATATTAAAATTTTATGCTAAACTATTTCACATTTAGAAAGGTGTCATAAAAAGAATATATTCACATAAACTAAAAGTTTAGGGAATAGTATAACGTGTTTGACCAAATTTCCAAAACCCTTGGTTTTGAAATTATAAAAAGTAGCAATTTTTATTTGACAAATCAATTTTAAAAATACTTTTACTAATATTAGAGCAATAATTATGCTTCAATAAAATTTCAAAAAGAGCTTCTAAAAAACTTTACTTTTTTAATCGTATGGTAAATAGTTTATGCTATTATTCTTAATAAAATAATTACTTTTGACTTCCCATATTAGATTAATTAGTGTTTGATGGGAGTATTTGAGACGATGTTGTGTTGTCCTGCATTGG
Source organism: Nicotiana paniculata (assembly GCA_005239505.1). Lineage (NCBI taxonomy): Eukaryota > Viridiplantae > Streptophyta > Magnoliopsida > Solanales > Solanaceae > Nicotiana > Nicotiana paniculata. The sequence continues at coordinate 12,424 of ML352622.1, forward strand.
AAAAAGAAAGAAAGAAGTGTTTAAAAGCACTTCATTGTCTTATATAGTTTGAATTTTAATGGATGTTTTTGGAGGAAAATTGAAATTTGACTATAATATTAATAGTCAAGATTGGGCAATTGGGCTTTTGACCAATTAAGTAGCCCGGAATTTGAGTTAATTGTTGAAACTCGAATTTCAGAGGCTTTGTAAAATTCTGGAGGAACCCTACTATTATCTATGCAGCAACAAAGTGGGAAGCTTTAATTTCTTAAGGACAATGATTACAGTATCGAAACTAGATTATTTCATCCCATTATTTTTCTAACAACCCATAACTTTAGAATCTTTTCTTCTTTTAATTAGACCAAAAATCAAAACTTACGTCTGCCCCCATACACAACACTAGGGGTGGCAATTTGAGCTCAAATTCATTTGACCCGCCCAACCCGCCCAACCCGCCCAAGATTTAATGGATTGGGCAAGAACTATTTCCACTAGCCCAAGTTGGCCCATGACATAGCCCAAACATGACCTGTGATTACGGCATCCCATTTAACGACCAAATCCACAATTTCTAAAAAAAATTCATTGTGTTATGAATATAACTGTAACTAGAGTGAATATTTATCTTTTAGAGAGTTTTACTTTGTGGCTAAGTCATTTTCCCCTATAAATAGAGGACGTCTTACCCCAATGTAAATCATCCCAAAATCAATAACAATTCTCTCTCTCTACTTTTCTCTGCAATATTCTTCTTCTCTTTTATTGTTTTATAACATGTTATCGGCACGAGACTCTAACCAATTGAGTAGAAGCTTTGGGATTGATCATAATGATTTTCAATTGTTCCATGAGTTTCCTTCATGATTAAATTTTGTATTTAAGGTAAGTATTTTAATTTATTTTTCTCTTTTAAATTCTTGAAAATCTATAATTTGATTTAAATACAAGTAAAGACAATAAACTTTGATTATATCTCCAATAGACTTTGCAAGAAATTATAACCATCCGAAGTAATAAAATTTCTATGCCTTTCCATGATCAAATTCATGTATGATTGTGGCAAGGAAGTGGAAACTCGTCCCATTGAATTTGCTTCATTCTCATTCCCTTTAAGAGAATGTGATAGCAATATGTGATAAGTATGAAAGAAGATAAAATTATTACCGTAAAGGTATAATGGATGTGGATGTAGCAATAGACGAAATTATAATCGTCATTATTGTGATAATGAGAATAATAAGGATTCTCAAAATAATCCTTCACTCTGTGAAAGTAATATTTGTCATCAATTTGACATGAGATTTTATAAAGCACATATAGATGATTATGGTCCATTCATGATGTGAATGCGGCAACATCTGATTTATGAATACATATTCATTCATGGAAGAATATGAACGTGTTAGTGGTAGTGGATATACCACACTAATATCTAGAAAAAGATTTGAGATGAAATAAGAAAATAATTTTATTATTATGGCATGAATGGTCATTGATCACGTATGTCACGATCCGAATTTCTACCATCGGGACCGTGATGGGGCCTAACGCTGCACTTGCTAGGCAAACCAACATTAGAGATTTACAACATTAAAATCTTAAAATTTATGGAGAATTACTACGAACCAACACATGAAAAATAAATAAAGAAGCAAAAATTCACAATAACACTGCGCATATGATATTTATATACCTATCTATCCACTACCTGGAGTCACAACTCACGGACTACTATGATTTATCCACAAGTATTTGGCTGAAAGAGAAGTGTACAGTTGTTTATAAACGAAAGAAAAATAGTAATGAGCATATATGAGGGGACTCCAGGAATCTACGGACATCGGCAGATCTACCTTGGGTATCCTGTGTAGAAGTCAGCTACAGAACTCGGAATCAGCTCGGTGCGATACCTGAATCTGCACAGAAAGTGCAGAGTGCAGCACCAGTACAACCGACTCCATGTACTGGTAAGTGTCGAGCCTAACCTCGGTGAAGTAGTAACGATGCTAGGACAAGACACCCACATATAACCTGTGCTGTATAATTATACAAGTAGAAACAACAGAAATAAAGAGATAAAACAGGCAATAATGAGAAGGGAACATGTTGCGGGGTTCACAATGTAAGGAATAAGAAACAGGGACAAGAAAGAATCAATCCATATGCCTTAACAAAATAAACAAGTAAAAACAGTAAAGGAAATTGCACGGCATCACCCTTCGTGCTTTTACTTTCAATCTCACCATATGAATAATAGAACGGCACGACATCACCCTTCGTGCTTTTACTCTCTCATAGTATGACATGGCATCACCCTTCGTGTATTATCACTCACAAAATATGTCACGACATCACCCTTCGTGCTTTATCACTCACAAAACATGTCACGGTATCACGCTTCATGCTTTATCACTCACAAAACATGGCACAACATCACCCTTCCTATATTATCACTCACTCACAAACATTGCACGTCATCACCCTTCGTGTTGTACACTCTTCCTTACCAAAAAAAAGATCAACAACACAGAGAGAAAATAAATATATTAAATCGGTCTTACTTCAATGTTTAATGTCCCAATTTCAGGCACAACCTTGAGTCAATACTCAACACTTACTAAATTTCAGTAAAACGGGATAAGAGATGCCCAACATAACAATTAGCTCAACTAAGCATGAACAAGTTGATTAGAGACTACAACAGTTACCACAATAGGACTCACTCGCATGCTATGACTCGACATCAACACATAGGTGCTCGTCACCTCATCTATATATCGTACTCAATAACCAAACATGTAGAAAGTAGTCAATTAATACCTAATCCCTCAAGTCAAGGTTAGACACGTCACTTACCTCAATCCGCAGGCCTCTCACTGCTCAAGTATGCTTTTTCTCTAGAATTCACCTCCAACTCACTCGTATATTGTCATAATTAGCTTAATACCATTAATTATCACTAAAGAAATCAATTTCAATGCAAAATTATAGAGTTCTCAAATTTTCCCACCGACCCCGGGCCTGCTTGGTCAAAAACTCGAGATTCGGATCAAAATTCGTTTAACCATTCACCCCGAGCCCGAATATGTAATTAGTTCCGGAAACCGACCTCAAATCGTGGTCTAAATCCCCAAATTTATAAAATTCTCAATTCCCCCAAAATCCCTGAATTCTACCCTTAAAGATCAAGATTTAGGACTAGGGAATTCAAGGAATGATAATGTAAATTGAAGAAACGAGTTAAGAAGTGCAAACCTATGATTTTGTGTTGAAATCCCTCTTCAAAAAATCTCCCTAGGTCGAGTTCTAAGGATGAAAAATGAAATTTGGGACTAAATCCCGATTTTTTTCTGTTTTGAAAACACCGAACATGTCTTCATCGCATTCGCGGAAGACTTGTCGCGATCGAGATGCACAGAGGCCTAAGGCCTTCGCGTTCATAAATCTATCTACGCATTTTCATAAGGAAGATCCCCCCCCCCCCGGCCTTCGCGTTCGCAACTCAATGGACGCGTTCCCGTAGAAGAGCATGACCCCTCCCCCAGGTCCCATATTCTTCGCGTTCACAATAGACAGGTCGCATTCGCGAAGGGAAAAACCCCCCTTGCTCCGCATTCACGACCTAGTCTACGCGTTCACGTAGAGGAAAAATCACACCTTTCCCAATTTCCCCTTCGCAATTGCGTGAGTGGCTTCGTGATTGCGAAGCACAAAATGTTTGTGCACCAGAAACAACGGAAAATCAGAATTCTTCTAAGTCTCAAACTACCCGTGGCCTATCCGAATCTCACCCGAGCCCTCGGGGCTCCAAACCAAACATGCACACAAGTATAAAAAATCATACGGACTAGCTCGTGTGATCAAATCTCCAAAATAACACCTAAAACTACGGATTTAGCACCAAAACTGAAATTCTCAAGAACACCTTAAAATTACTATTTTCACAACCGAAGGTCCGAATCACGTCAAATCAGTTCCGTTTCTTACGAAATTTGATAGACAAGGTTTAAATATCATAACAGACCTGTACCGGGATCCGGATCCAAAATACGGACCCGATACCATCAAGATCAAACATTGAGAAAATTCTTCAAAATCATTAATTTTCAGTAGTTCAACTTTAGTCAAAAATTCATATCTCGAGCTAGGGACCTCGGAATTTGATTCTGGCCATACGCCAGATCCCATATTTTACTACGGATCCACTGGGACCGTCAAAATACGGATCCAGATCCGTTTACTCAAAACATTGACCGAAGTCAACAAAAAAATCATTTTTAAGGCCAAAGATTGTTGTTTCTTCAATTTTTCCCATAAAGGCTTTCCGGAATTACGTCCGGGCTGCGCACGTAAATCGAGGTGGGTAAAAATAAGATTTTTAAGGCTAACGAGCGCAGAATAAAGTCCTAAAATACAAGATGACCCTTTGGGTCATCACAACGTACCTATTGTGAGTATGCCAAAATAGTATGGCAATGTGATTATTACAGGGCAAAAGTAATATAAGAAACATATCTTGCCTATAATTATTTTAACCATGACCATAATAGTATAACTTTCTCCTTGAAAGAGATATTCACGATATGGATATTGATGAATATGTGATAGTAAAAAATTAATTGAAATCTCTAGAAGAGCCAATTATAATACTTTGGAGAATAAAATTGATTATCAATAAAGTATGATGCCGTAGTAAATCTCAACGAAAATTATTGAGTTTCTAAACTATTCGCGAAAGCGTCTGGTTATACTGAGACTATAAATAAAGAAAAGATTTAATATCCTCTATTACTACAACTTGTAGCGGGGTAATATGTATGTGAAAAGCTACCCGCTTTATTCTCTAGTTTGTACTACACAAACAAAAGAATGCCACAATAAAGTAGAAGTTTATTGATATAAAAACCCATATCATAATAAACTTGGAGTTTATTCATAATTGCACGCTTCATGGTGTAATCCTAAGGTTTATCAATATTGATAATTTATCCAGTTGGCATAATTTATTTATCTATGTTAGTTTAAGTATGATGTGCAAAAATAAAAGAGAATTCACAAGGGTAAATAGTAAAGAACTAGAAAGTTTTGTACAAATTCTCTTATGTTGTTTGTTCCCATTAATTAATAGACCAACTAAAATTGGGATTGAATCCCATGAATGCTGGAAATATCAAAGGTGAATATGGGCTCATTCACTTGCCATGTATACCACATAAGATGCATGTATGAGATGGTTACATGTGCGATTATTATTAACCTGCAACCTGGTGTTGGCGAGGTAAATTGCTCAATAATTTAATTTAGAGCATAATTTTCAGATTTTATATTCAAGACAGTTCATCTTGATAAGTTGTTTTACATCACAATTGATTTAGTAAAAGGATTTATTGAGTGCCTCCACTTAATAGCAAAACTATTGTTTATGAGAACAAAGTTATCTATATCAGTTTGATATAGGTTATATATGAAAGTATATCACATTCTCCCCACACAAGTGGTTTCAGGGTCAGGAACCAAATAATTTTATCTTATTATAATTGATGTGCGGTGCATATTTTGATTAATACTATAACGCACAAAGGTAGATTTTTAAAGTTGAGGAAGCAAGTTAGTTTTTCTAGCATGAGGGGGAGAGAGGATAAACAATTGAGAAAAAATTACGTGGAATGAATTATCATTGTACATCTAGATGTTCGAATAAAACAATATGAACTTGAAGTTCATAAAAAGATAATTTATCTGCAATATGTTGCAAAGCATACCAGACGCATTTGCTGACCCAAAGAAAGTAACTAAATTTTCACTGCAAATGGTCATATTAGAATAAGTCCTAGAAGGACAAAGTCTATGGTACGCTTAAAGCGTATAGACAAATTGATTTCAAATAAAATCCTTGATAAAAAGGATGAGCAAATGATCAAAATGAGAGGTTCAGGTACCTGAAAATATGAATGAAGAGATCTCTATGTCATGTCTTTATGAAAAAAAAATTGTTGGAACCGATATGAAATGTTCGTTGATTACGTCTATGATAATGTTAAATATATATGAGGATCTTAAGTCTGAAGAAACCATTCAAATAGAATTGGTTTCATATGAAAGACATATAGCTTTGGACATGTAGTTCAAACACTTGAAAGTATAAAGTTAATGACGAGTGCAATCACTTTTATCTATCTTATATTTCTAGCATGACATGAAAACTTGATATGCATCTACAGTCTGTTTAAATAGCTTATATGACTTAACTTACATGACAATCCTTGAATGATTTAAATCGCTTAAAGCATATACAATTCTTGGGCCTGAAGTACCACATCCTAAGTGTAATTTGTACACATTTGTATCTTGCTATAGCTATAAGCATGATAATGTGATAGCGAGGATTTTCAAGGTGCAACATATTCATTGGAGTTAAAATGGCTGATTTATTCACCAAATCTCTGCCAACGTCAACATTCAAGAAGCTAGTGTACAAGATCGGGATGCGAAGGCTCAAGGATGTGAATTGATACTCTCATCAGGGGAATTAATATGTGTTGCACTCTTTTTCCCTTGCAAGGTTTTGTCCCACTGGGTTTTCCTTGCAAGGTTTTTAAAAAGGCAATCAAAAAGCGTATTATTAAACATATGTACTCTTTTTCCTTTTCTAGAATTTTTTTCCCACTGAATTTTATTTTAGTTAAGGTTTTAACGATGCACATTACTTATTGAATAGACATTCAAAGGGGGAGTGTTATGAATAAAACTGTAATGAGAGTGAATGTTTATCTTGTATAGAGTTTTACTTTGTGGCTAAGTCATTTCCCCCCTATAAATAAAAGGGGTCATACCCCCATTATAAATCATCCCAAAATCAATAAGAATTCTCTATTCTCTACTTTTTCTTCAATTTTCTTCTTCTTTTATTATTTTATAACACATTGACAATTGTACCACCTTTACTTTAAAAGTAATAGTTGTTGGATTTTGTCAATACTTTATATTCTACTACTTGTCTAACAATAATTTATTTATAAAATTTTCTTTTAGTTTTGGTTAGGTTTATTTTGCAGTTCATCTTTCTTTTTCTTTTTCTGGATTTGCATTTCACCTTTTTCCTTTTGTCTTTTTGTATTTTTATTTTTGGGGAAAATATAATTGTACAGTATTTTAACAAATTTTACACAATCGTAGCAGTACTTTTTAATTGACAATAGTGGCACCTGTTTATTGAAGGAATCCAATTGTACGTGATTTCTATTTATTGAATAAATTCGATTGCACATGAATCGCGTCTAGATTATATTTATATACATTGTATTTCTCGAAAAAAGATAATATACCATGTATAATGTTATATCATAATATCATGCTTTATTATCCGATTTTGTGGGACAATCGTGCTTAAATGCTAGTTCTATTAAATGTAATATTACATAATATACATAGATATTACACATGAAGATTTATTTGGAAGAATTTGGTTACAAAATATTTATGAGAGATATCTTAAAAAATAGGAAGAGAAAGTTGGGTCAAATTGGGTGGGTTGGACTATGACCCATGATTTAGTCCATCTTGACCCAACCTATCTTAGTCCAAATAAACTTTAAACTGGGTTGAGCAATGACTCATTTATTGAGTTAGCCCATTTTGACGGGGCATTTGCATCTATACCCGCTTTTTGTGTCACGTTTTAACTTGTGCCTGCTTTGTAAAAAAATTGCAAGTGTACCCGCTTTTTCGCATAACTTCAGCATACGGGGTTGAAGTAGCAAAGGCAATCACGTAAAACTTCAGCATTCTAGTAGACGGGCCTAAAGTAGCAAGTGTGCTGAACCAAGTGTGCTGAAGTTTTCTTTTGTAATTGATGAACTTAAGCATAGTAGCTGAAGTTTTGTTCTCTATTTGCTGAAGTTTTTGTTTAACTTGTGCACATCTTAACGCGAAACTTTTGTTTGTAATTGCTGAAGTTTTTATTTTTGTAACTGGCGAACTTCAGCTCTAGAGCTGAAGTATTTGTTTTGTAACTAGCAAAATTCAGCTCTGATAAACATATTTATGACAATCATTCCATGAACTGAAGTTCCATAGCAGCACCAACAGCAGAAGAAGAAGAAGAAGAAGAAGAAGAAGAAGAAGAAGAAGAAGAAGAAGAAGAAGAAGAAGAAGAAAACGAAGGGGGTTGAAGTTATTTAAAAAGTGGTACAAGTTAAAAGTTTTTAAAAAATGGATATAGGTTAAATGGGGGCGACCAAATAGGGCGCCCCGTGCAATTTTTACAATTTTGACTCGCTCAAACTCAGCCCAAACTGCTCATTTGTCACCCCTACACAACACCACTACACACAAGAAATAATAGGAAAATATATTTTATCCATAACGTAGCAGAAAATCAAAAATACATCACAGAAATCACAAAACGAAATATATCTATCACCATAATTGTATACGATAAAAAATCACGACTAGTTTAATTAGTAACAAAACTAGCACGTTAATCTTTGAACAATCATAGTGTTTATTCAAGAGTTTCTCAAATTAAGTTTATATATATCACATATAGTAATATTCTTAGCATGGCTTAGTACAGAAACAACGACGGCGAAGTCCACGACAGTCGCCACCAGAAAATCCTTCTGTCTCACAGACGGCGGCACAGTTCTTCTCCCTAACACATGGTCCCCTAAAACGCTGGCTCGGAGACTCGCAATGTCTTGCCTCTGCAATTGTCATTGGTCCCATCTCTGTACGTAAATACACTTTAACATTAGTAATTAAGTCCATACATGCACGTTTGATAAAACGCAGATTCCAATTTTACCGTAAATTTCAAAGGATACTTTTGGTATGTTATACACACTTTATATTAAAATCTTAGGAATCAAAAGGTTTTTGAACATTTTTAAACTTGGTGCTCGATCAAAGAGACATAAATTGAAAAATGTGCCCCTAAATTATAAGTACATTATGGCACGACAATATTGTGAAGGAACCTTTCATTCTTTATTAGTAGAAGTCTCAGAGCAATGTGAATAAAGATATTTATGGTTGAAAATGTTTTGTTGGTATGGACTTATCCTAGGCAACTGGTGTGATGTGAACCCTTCAGCTCAACTGTGGAAGGCAGGAAATAAGCTAACTCTCAATCGCAAAATCATGCTAATTAATTTAACCATAGAATAATGTTTTAAAATTTTTTTTTGATAAGGAAGAAGAAGACGAACCAGTAGCCATGAAAAGTAATGCTAGAAGTAACACAGTGGCAAAGAAGCGCATGGATTTTGCCATTTTCACGGACAGATCTATCTTTTGACAGAGAGAGGCACCTTAGGTCCTATCTTTTGTTGAGGAACTTGGGGTAGGTATGTGGTTTTATAAAGGCCTATCTTCAGTGGAAGCCACAAATTTTCGCAATGAAGTTCAAATTTGAAAGAAAGAAATATTATACACCTCTTAAATTAAATATTTAATTTATATACACAAAGTAATTTTTCGACAAGGGGGTCATTGCTCATGCTTATCTTTAGAGAATGACACATTATTACTTCTTGACCGTTAAAAAAGATTTTTGTTATGAAAATAATTATAATGTGGATGTCCATTTATTACTCCACTATAGATGATCTTCCCGAAGAAGATTATCCATTTGGTACACTATTGAAGTTTATCTACAAGCAGCTGATGCAGACAGGTTGCAAGTAACTCAATGAAATAATTTACGACAGTTTCTTATTAAACAAGCAGGTTGCAAGCAGCTTATGCAGACAATTTACAAGCAGCTCAAGAAAAGTCTCGCAGCTGCTTCTTGAAAAGCCTTGCAGCTGCTTCCTGAAAAGCCTCGCAGTTGCTTCCTGAAAAGCTTCGCAACAACTTCTTTTCTTCTATAAATAGAGGAGTTTTCAGTTTATTCTATAAACATAGGAGTTTTCATGGAGGATCAGTACAGAGACGTCTGTGCTTATCTTCCAGAGGTTATGTCGTTTAGGAACAATTTCACTTCTATTTCTTCTCTGTCATGCAATTTTATTCTATCATTGATTGAACTCTTCTATTCTGGTTCTCTCGGATGGCGAGAGCACGTACCGCATCTTCAGCTAGACAGCAGCTGGAGCCCCTAGTAACAGCTCCTACGAGGGGCAGAGCTAGAGGCCGAGGCAGAGCTCAGTCTAGAGCTCGAGCAGCAGGACCAACAGTGGAGCCTCAGGTGGATCTTGATGAGGAGATGCCAGCTTAGACTGTACCTGTTGGACCAGCTCAGGCCCCAGAGGGGTTCATAACCACTCCAGTGCTTCAGGACGCTCTAGTCCTTTTGGTGGGCCTTATGGAGAGCGTGGCCTAGGCCGGTACATTTCCTGTGGTACCAGCCATCTCTCAGGCTGGGGGAGGAGCACAGACTCACGCTGCTCACACTCCGGAACAGATGGTTCCCCAGTATCAGACTCCAGCAGCCTCGCCAACTGGGGTAGTTAGTCGTTTGTTGCAGCACAGGTCGGTGATAGTCCCGCCATGTCTTCTGAGGGCTTATTGAGATTGGACAAGTTTATAAAGCTCTTTCCAGTTCACTTAAGTGGTGCACCTTCTGAGTACCTACATGATTATCTTGACTGCTACCATGAGGTGTTGTGGAACATGGGTATTGTTGAGACCAATGGGGTCGATTTTGCTGTGTTTTAGATGACGGGTTCCGCTAAGAGGTGGTGGAAGGATTATATTTCAACCAGACCAGCTGGGTCGCCTGCTCTTACTTGGGACCAGTTCACTCAACTATTTCTATTGAAGTTCCTCCCTATCACCATGAGAGAGGACTACCGCAGGGCAGTATGACTGATACTCAGTACGAGACTCGTTTTGTGGATCTATCTCGTCATGCTCTTCTCTTTCTTCCTACTGAGAGGATAGGGAGGTTTATTGATGGACTCACTCACCATATCAGGATACAGATGGCCAAGGGGACCGGGGATGATATTTTCTGTTAGCCGGCTGCTAATGTTTCTAGGCAGATTGAGATGCTTCTTGCATAGGAGAAAGGGCAGGGGTCTAATAAGAGGCCTCGTGTTTCAGTGTTAGAGGCGGAGTTCAGGCCGTTAGAGGTGGAGGCCAGCCAGTTAGAGGCGGAGGTCAGGCCGTTAGAGGTGGGGCCCTGCCCCGGTGTTATGCTTTCCCAGCAAAAACTAGAGTTATATCCACAAACAAGTATAAAAATATCAAATTCATCAAACCTTAAAGAGAACTACTCTATAGATATGGAATAATTCATCATAACAATGTTTAAGTTAAAGGAAAACGTAAAATGATCCAAACTCTTGTCTTGGATGAGGATTGAATGATGAAATCCTTGCGCTTTTGCTTCTCCATTCCCTTTTCCTAGACGAAATAGGAAAACTTGCAAACTTATTGCTTTTCATGCGTGGCACTGTGTGTAGCAGGGTGCATAGCATTAGTTCTTTTTCCTGACAGACCCCAAAAACCCAGTTTCTGAAGTTTGCTATTTTTTGACAGATTTTTACATTGATGCATTGCACTGAGCGTCGCCCTGTGTTCCGCACTAGTTGGGAATTTTGGAAAATGTAAAACATGAAATCTGTAGTCCTTTTAAATAGCTTTCCAACGATATATTGTGGAGACCAAACGGATTTCTGAGAAAAAAGATATGTGCATTTTACTTTACACTGCGCAATATGTCTGCTCGATTCTTCGTTTCATTCTTAAAGTGCTTATCATCCGTTAATCCTCGAACACGACCCAACTTAATCCTTCAGCTTTTACTCAGACTTCAAAGCTCCAGAATATCTTGAATTCATTTCATAACATCTACATAGATCGAATCACTCCTACAAGACATAAAACACATAATTAGTGCAAAACACTAGCGATTAAAACTCCAACTCAATTAAAGTGCAGTAAATTAGAGTGGGATAAGCGACTAAAATATGAGATTATATCCTACCATCAATCTTATGGCTTATACTATTCAAAGAATAGTGCAGTTAAAACACACTCTATCGTAAATCAGAAGTTTATTGATTCAAATACTTTTGTGCTTTGGCATGACCGTTTGGGCCATCCTGGATAAATAATGAGATAAATTACTGAAAATTCAAGTGGGCATCCATTAAAGAACCTGAATATTCTTACAAATAATGAATTTTCTTGTGATGCATGTTATCAAGGCAAAATGATCATAAGACCTTCACCAATGAAGGTTGGAATTGAATCCCCTGCCTTTTTAGAGCGTATACATGGGGATATATGTGGACCTACTCACTCACTAAGTGGTTTGTTCAGATATTATATGGTCCTAATAGATGAATCTTCAATATGATCTCATATGTGTGTATTATCATCTCGCAACCTGGCATTTGCAAAGATATTATCCCAAATAATTTGATTAAGGACACAATTCCCAGATTATCCTATAAAGTCTATTATTCTTGATAATGTTGGAGAATTCTCATCTCATGCTTTTGATGATTATTGTCATCAGTTGGGATAAAGTTGAACATCCTTTTGATTATGTTCATACTCAAAATGGCCTTGCAGAGTCATTTATTAAACACCTGCAATTGATAGCAAAACCATTACTTATGAAAACAAAATTGTCCACTACTGTTTGGGCCCATGCTATCTATCATGCAACATCACTTATCCATCTTAGACTAACACATTATAATACATATTCTCTGTCATTATTAGTTTTTGGTCATTAACCAAATATTGCCCATCTACAAATTTTTGGATATGTTGTATATGTACCAGTAGCACCACACCTTCCAAAGAATGTTAGGAATATATTTTGGGTTTGAATAACCCTCTATTATTCGCTATCTTGGACCGTTGGCAGGAGATTTATTAACTGCTCGATTTGCAGATTGTTGGTTTGATGGAACTAACTTCCCACAATTAGAGAGAGAGAAAAAGGAAACAAATTAGGTGGAATTGGGTGGAAAGTTTCATCATTATCTTATTTTTGTCCACGTACTCCTATATGTAATCAGGAGGTCCAGAACATCATCCATTTACAGAATATAGCAAATCAAATTCCAGCCGCATTTACTGATTTGAAAGGATAACTAAATCACATATCCCTTCAGGGAATGTGCCTATCCATATTGATGTCCCAGTAGGACCATCTACTAGCATGAGAGCTAGTGAACCTAAAGCACGCTTGAAGCGTGGTAGGCCTTTAGGTTCTAAGGATCGAAATCCTCGAAAAGAAAATCGAAAAATGATCTAATTGATACTATGAAGGGATCTCCTGAAGAAACCCAAGATCTTATTAGTTCAGAGATTCCTGAAGAAATCAATAAACTCAAGACTCAAGTGAGCGAGGAACTTTTAATAAGTTATACTGGTGATGGGTTATAAATCGATCTTACATAGTGGTGGATAATATTCTTGCATATAATGTTGCACTTAACATTATGCAGAATATCAAGGATTTTGAACCCTGATCTGTTGAAGGATGGTAAGAGGCAATTCAATCAGAATTAAACGCACTTATTAAAAGAGAGGTCTTTGGATCAGTAGTCCAAACACTTGCTGGTATAAAATTAGTTAGTCATAAATGGGGTTTTATGCGAAAAAAGGAATGATAAAATTGATATTGAAATCTATAAAGCTCGCCTTGTCGCACAAGGATTCACACAATGGCTTGGAATTGATTTTGATGAAACATATTCACATGTTATGGATGCCATAACATTTAGATATCTCATCAGTTTAGCACTACATGAAAGGCTTGAAATACATCTAATAGATGTAGTTACAACGTATCTGTATGCTTCACTTGATAATGAAATTTATATGAAAATCCCTGAAAGATTTAAAATGCCTGAAGCAAATTAAAAATCTCAAAAAATGTATTCAATCAGATTACAAAGATCTTTGTATGGTTTAACGCAATATGGGCGCATCTGGTATAATCACCTTAGTGAATATATTCTAAAAGAGGGTTACAGAAATGATGTTATTTGTCCATGTATTTTATTAAGAAAATGGCATCATAATTTGTTATACTTGCCGTTTATGTTGATGACATAAATCTTGTTGGAACTCCAGAAGAGCTCCAAAAGGCAATTGAATATCTTAAGAAAGAATTTGAGATGAAAGTCTTGGAAAGACAAAACCTTGTCTTGGTCTGCAAATTGAACAATTAGCAGATGAGATCTTTATCCATCAATCTGCCTATATAGAAAGGGTCTTAAAACGCTTTTACATGGACAAAGCTGCCACGACACGAAATTTCCACCGCTGGGATCCTGATGGCGCCTAGCAGTTCACTTTCTAGGCAAACCAACATTAGAATATCTTTACTTCTTTTAGCAGTTTAAACAGTAACGTTGATAATTAAAAAAATAAATAAATATATTCTAAGTACAAATGCGAAAATTTAAACAACCAATCGTCTACTAATATTCCCTGAATCTGGGGTCACGAGTTCACAAACTTCTAAAGTAATACACATAAAGGACTGAAATAGGTATAAAGTTGTCTTAATGAAATTATACAGCTAAATATAAAGAGGATGGGGAATCCAGGTGTTGCGGGTGCTGAGCAGCCGTACCTCAAGTCTCCGCAGGTATCCGATCCAAGCTCACTAATGACCGCTACTGGTACTGTCTCCAAAATCTTCACAATGTGCAGAGTGTAGTATCGGTACAATCGACCTTATGTACTAGTAAGTGCCGAGCCTAACTTCAACAAGGTAGTGACGAGGCTAAGGCGGGGCATCCATACAAAACTTGTACGCAGTATATAAATGACAGAATAATAAAAAATACAGAACATAACCAAAAAGCTAACCGAAATTGATAACCACAGCCTCTAGAGTGAACCAATATTGTCCAGAATTTACAATTCTTACTATACCAGATAATGAAAGAAGCACCAGAAAGAAATGCAGTTCAAGAAATAGAAACACATAATTTTATTGCAGTGCGCAACTCAATCCCACCAGACATCACAAAATTCTCCCTTATTCCTCCATAACAAATATAATAAAAGTAAATAATATATATATGTTGCGGCGCGCAACCTGATCCCACCATATACAATATCAATAGAATAATTCACCTTTATTCCTCCTTATCAATCCTCCATTATTCCTCCTGTCACAACGTGCAACCCGATCCCACCGAATAAGCATATTCACCCTTATTCCTTCTTATCAATCCTCCCTTATTCCTGCTGCTGCAGCGCGCAACCCGATCCCACCATATCAGTACCAAACACTCAATGTACACAGTCAATTTACAGTCTAAATCACAAGGCCTTTACGATAAATAAATACCAAACTGAACCAAACAAAGGAAACCTTGATCAATATCAACTCTACTCAAATAACACTACACAGCAAGAACAATCCAACAATTTAAAATTTTAAAGGTACAACACGTCAAATTAAGCAAATAGCAGGGATTAGGAGACCTATGGGAAGAACTAACATAGCTAAAAGGAGAAGATGATGATTAACACGTAGAAATTAAGCATGGAAGAATTTAGAGCATATATGTCACGACCCAATTTCAGAGTCGTGATGGCGCTTGTCATGGAACCAGGCAAGCCGTCCTTTTTAACTAAGCTAAATTCAATTTCCCGTAAAAATACGATTTTTAAATGAATTTATTAATAATACTAAGAGTCTAAAGTTCAAAAACAATATTTGGAAAGCAAAAATTTAAAATCTCCGACGCCGGATCCGGTGTCACTCAGTCATGAGCTGCTACATAAAAAAAATTAAAGAATGAAGAAATAGACAACATAGTCTCAAAATAAGTGCAACGGGTGGAATAAGGAAGAGAAGAGGAGGTCGCGAATGCCAGCTGCTACCTCGACAACTCCAATGAAAACTTTGACCGCTGCTCAATATCCACTACCGGGTCCCGGTGTACCTGGATCTGCACACAAGGTGCAGGGGGTAACGTGAGTACACCAGCTCAGAAGTAACGAACCCAAACTATAGGCTGAGAGGTAGTGACGGACTAAACCTCAATAATTAAATCAACAGCGTATAAAATTTAGGCATGTTCACAGTTTATCAGAAAATAACAACAGAAGATACTAGATATACCTCCATATGTTCTATATGCCAACATGTCACAGTGTGAAAATGCACGTAGTGCTCATAACTCTCCCACAGAAGTCCACTAAATACTATATATGGCTCTCAGGCCCAGGGAAGTTCCATCCCGGAATATGCATAAAAATCGGTGACTGTAGTCACTCCGTACTGAGGAAAAAGGCCAGTCCAGCCCCCACGGAGAAGATCCATCTCCGGAATACAACACTCAGACAATATTCATATCCAGGGAAGATCCATCCCTCACATAACATCAGCTTCAGACAAGATCCATGCCGAGTGAAGATCCATCCCTCACATAACATCATCTTCGGACAAGATCCATGCCTAGGGAAGATCCATCCTCATCATCAATGCGCTCACTGGGGGTGTAAAGACTCCGGAGGGGCCCTAGTGGCCCAAGCGCTATATGAAGCCAATGAAGGCATGATTTAAATATCGCTGTGGTGTGCAGTCCATTCTCATAACTGTCTCAATAACAGGCTCTCGGCCTCACTCAGTCATTACTCTTTAGTCTCACTCACATGGATCACATATGCCTCCATCAGCCCAAAACAATGATAAGTATGCATATAATCAACAATACTGAAACTGAGATATGAAGTGATATGTTATAAGATGACTAAGTATATGACATCAAATAATCATAAAATGAGACAGTAATATACGACCACTCAGGTCTCAGCATTTTCGGCGTGAAGCCTAGCATTTATACTTAACATGATTTCTAACAGGTTCACAATTACCACATTAATAGAAGCACAGATATCATCAGGGAATAATCACTAAGCGGTGCCATGGGATAAGCCAGGCCGCAAATACTCGGTGCACGCCTGCATGCCCGTCACTTGGCAAGTGCATCACCTCAACAATAGTCATAAATCATTTAGCTCGGGGTTTCGAACCCTCATAACCAAGTTTTGAAACGCTACTTACCTCAAAACCGGCTAAAATACTATTCTGCAGTGCCTTTGCCTCTAAATCCGGCCTCTGAGTGCTCCAAATCTACCAAGTTCAGATTTTTTATCATCAAATTATTCTTAAGAATGAATTCCAATTGAAAAGTATTAAATTTAACTCAAAACTCGAAATTAGTCAAAACTTGACCCCCAGGCCCGCGTCTCGAAACCCGATAAATGTTATAAAAATATTCTTCATCGTCTCACGGGTCCATACATATCAATAACGCTAAAATCAGAGTTTGTTTGACCCCTAAAGGTCTCAAAATCTCAAGCCCTAACCCCACCTATTTCCTACTGATTTTCGTAATTAAACACTGATATAAGGTCTCCAATCACATATACTTGAGTTATTAAGTCCAAAATCCTTACCTCAATGATGAACCAGTGTTTCCCTCTTAAAAATCCCTCAAAAACCTCGGAACCCGTACAAAAATGGTGAAAAGAGGGTTAAAAATCGCGAAGGCAGGTTTTTATACTTTCTGAACAGTGGTTCCGCACCTACGGCCACTTAAGCGCACCTGCGGAGTCTCCGCACCTGCGACTTCTTCTCCGCACCTGCGACTTAGCAGGTGCAATCCTCTTTCCGCACTTGCGATCCTCTACTAAGACTCCCTTAATCCGCATCTGCGGAGCTTTGCTCGCTCCTGCGGTCACACTTTCGCAGGTGCGGTTACACCAGCAACTGAAGCTGCATTTTACCAACTTTAAAACTTCCGTTAATCACCCGAAATAAATCCCGAGCCCCTCGAAACCCCAACTAAATATACCAACATATCATATATGATTATTCAAACTTAGTCGAGCCTTCGAATCACCAAAAACAATGCAAAAATACTAAATCACATCGAATTCAAGCCTATGAACTTTGAAATTTCTAAATTCCACCAACGATGCCGAAACTATCCAAATCGCACCCGATTGGCCTGAATTTTGAACACATATCCAAAATGACATTATGAACCTGTTCCAACTTCCGGAATTCTATTCCGACCCCGATAGCCTATTTTCCACTGTCGACCGGAAATCGCCAAAAAACTAACTTTCGTCAATTCAAGCCTAATTCTACACCGGACATCACAAAAATATTTCGAACACACTCCTAAGTCCCAAATCACCTAAGGAAGCTATCCGAGCCATAAAATTCGCATTCCGAGGTCATTTACCAATAAGTCAACTCTCAGTTGACTTTTCCAACTCTAAGGTTATTTTTTTAAGGACTAAGTGGCTAAACTCTCACTACAACCATTTCGATTTCAAGCCTACCAACTCTAACACATAAATAATAGTATAACCAACCTATGACAAGGCAATAACAAAAATAATAATACAAATTTTATGGGACGACCGACCGGGTCGTTACATTCTCCCCCACTTAAACATACGTTCGTCCTTGAACGTGCCTAGAGTATTTCCAAACACCACCAAAATGCCATGTAGACTACCGTGCACATACTCGAGGGTGATTCCACGTCACTCTACCCCATATAGGTCTAATAGCACAACACAGTTGAAATTTCGAAATCCAATCTTGACCCATAAACCTTAGAACTACATTTTCACTTCTGAAACAATTTACAAGATCAAAATCCCACAACTATAGACTGAATAAGTCTGGGCATACTGTAACAAGCCATATACGCACCCCAGATGAAATCACATAATACACCGCATGACTCAAATACCTATAGCGATAACTCCTAATCACAATAGCTGCTCAGAGCAACCCAATACCGGTACATAACCTCTTGTCAAGAAATGTCTCGCTCTTACACTTTCATATACTGCCGATGATGACAGAAACACGTAGAAACTAACAACCATTCGTCCGATCAGTCAGACATGAAGCTCCCCCTTCCCAAATAGGAATTATAGCAAATTTCTAAGCCAACTCCCGATATTTGTCCTTCCAACTATGTTATAGACAATTATGACAATATTCATTCTAGGTCCAATGACCTCTTCTGACATGACACATCAATAC
>MDKI01086266.1:0-27789 GCA_005239505.1 Nicotiana paniculata
CACTTAAACTCGTCAAAACTCAGAATTGACCGGAACCAGGGACCCGGGCGTTTGGGCTCAAACTCTCCCTTAAGGCCAGGGCAGGCCTGGCGTTTGGGCTCTAAGGCCCCCCTAACGCCAGGGGCTGCCTGGATTTAGGGGCCAAACGCCTGGATAAGGCCAGGGTGTTCCCTCTTCGCCTCTTAAGCATATTTTCAACGTATTTGCATCCATTTAGCTCGGTTTCCATCTCCAATTCACCTACACATGAAATAAACTCCATTAAGCACATAAAACATGTGTTTTTATCATTAACGCACATAAAATGTAAGGCATATAACAAGTTAAACTATGAATTCTAGCCTCGCATCAGCTACCTTCCGATCCTGTTCTGCAGCAGCCAGAGTCTTACTTTTGCTTATTTTCTGTCTATTTTGTTTCAGATAGTAGAGTAGTATTCTTTTTTATATTCTACTAGTAGCTCATACACTTGTGACACCAGGTCTTGGTGAGTTATGCTAGTAGACACTTAATGGTTTTTGGGTTATTTAATTTGTCTCACTTGCTTTTAAAAATTTGATCAATCATTTTTATTAAAATCTTACTTCTTATTTATGCACAAACAGAAAAGAAATAAGTATTCTAAATCTTTAAAAGAAGGGATCACAGAGTTAGTTCATTGTTGGCTTGCCTAGCAATAACGTTGGGCGCCATCACTGCCCATAGGAGAAATTGGGTCATGACACAATACCATTAGCATTGTTATCCACAAAGGTAATACTATGGCCCACAGAGTAACTCAATTCATGTCCACTCACAATTCATAAGAAGCCAGAGACGAATGCAATTAGCTATAGACATCATAAAGTTCTATCATTCTAGGACTGGTAGACCTCTCAGTTCTCACTCTCTCGCTGTAGAGTGAATTGAATTGAGAATTGGGGATTTAGCCATTTAGGATTTTAATAGTTCATCATATATAAGGGTAAAAAGTGTAAATATAAAAATTCTTAACGGGTTAACAGTTTACCCGATAAGAAAATTGAGTAATCTGCTCCCAAACCATTAAGCCGTTAACTTTTTGTACTAGTCATTCGAAAACCAACAACGCATGGACCAAATGTTCTATCTCTTCTCTCTCATATGATCAGTGCACGTTAGCTAACTGCATACTGGAATCATCCATGGCAAGAGGGAGAGGATGTGGACGAGGCAGAAGAAGACCTAAGAAAGTCCCGTTAGTTGCCTTTGGGAGCTCAGTGGGAGCTCGTGTACGAACAGAGGAAGCTCGACCTACGATAGAAGCAATTACCCCAATACAGATAATGGATGATATGAGAACTAATGCAATTGGATCTACAACAAATCCTGGAACAGTGGCTCAGCGCCTACACCTAAGCGATGGATCATCTCCTAGCTTTGAAGGAGAAAATTCCCAAATTGTAAACCCTAGGTCAATTGAGGGACTGTGAATTGCTAACCTTAAGCCAATTGAAGGGAGTACAATGACCATGTCTACAGAGGGAACACAAATGGTATAGGAAACATAAGTGATCGCAGCAAAACACAACAACCATTGGGAGGAACTGCTACAGTAATCAATGGAACAATGAAAGATATAGAACAAGATAATCAGCAGCGATCAGAAGATCCAAAACAGATGGGGACATGGACTAATCTGTTTAAAGGTAATAGGCCAGTTATTAATTGCATGACCGTTTCTTATATCCCGCTCAACTGGTAGATGGCCAACCAGTAGTGCAGTTGGAAGAAGGTGAAGTAGCACCAGAAGAAGAGAAATGGAGATGTACGTTGTAGCTTATATTATTGCGAGACTCCTGGGTATAATGCAATATGTCGTTACATTGATCAAAATTGGTCTAGTGTTGCTACTCCTACTGTTTATTATCATGAAGAAGGCTACTATGTGCTCAGGTTTCAATCTATTAATGATATGCATTGTGTTTTCTCCACTGGTCCATACACAACAAACAATAGACCGATAATCTTGAAACCTTGGACTCCTGAGTTTGACTTCAGCAAGGAATTACCAACTGACATTCCTCTTTGGGTAAAATTTCCTAACCTACCAATGTGCTGTTGGAGTAGTAAGTCATTGAGCAGAATTTTTAGTGTCTTAGGCACACCATTGTATGCTGATAACAAGGATTTCCTATGCACAAATTCTAATAGAAGTAAATGTGAGTCGAACCTTGCCTGATGAAGTCACTATGATTGATCCAAAACGAAGGAAATTTTAGCAACAGATAACCTATGATTGGAAGCCTATGTTTTGTGCTTAGTGCCAAGTTGTTGGTCATAGTTGTCAAAACAGAGCCAAACCTCCAATGCAATATCAACAAAGAAAGAAAACATATAACAAACCAGTCACATATGAATGGAGATATAAAGGCCCTATAGGTTCAGCAGCAGAGCAAAATATAGTACCAGAACAGTACCTCCAACAGAAGAGTCAACAAGAGGATCATTCGAATAAGAGGATAATAGTTGAGTATGAACTGAGGCCACCAAATCTAGAACAAAGACCAGAAAGTTCACGACCAAATGGAGCACAGACACACCAATCAGAAAAGACAAAGGGAAATAATGTCATGCAACATTCAGAGGGTAGAACCAGTACAAGCCCAGATTTTAACTTGCAGAACTTTCCTGAGCTCAGAGCAACACCTGCAAAGCATGGGTCAAAACCAAGTAGAAGGGGGCACAGTGAAAACAAATTCATACTCCTGGACAGGGGTAGGGATCCAAACCTTACTCTATGAAGTGGTTATTTTTTATGTTAGAGGAGTAAATAAGAGGTACTCCCGTTGTTCCAGTTTATGTGAACCTGTTTTCTTTTTGGTCCGTTCCAAAAAGAATGACCCATTTCTAAATTTGGAAATAATTTAGCTTAAACTTCCAATTCTACCCTTAATGAGAAGTTTTTATAACCACACAAATACTTTGGACCTCTTTTTGACTTGTTTAGGACCACAAATTCAAAAAGTTTTCATATTTTCTTAAACTCCGTGCCCAGTAATACGGGTTCACATAAATTGGAACGGATGGAGTATAAACAAAAGGAATTGAGGAATTACATGAAGAACAATAACATCAAACTAACTGGATTAATAGAGATAAGAGTTAATGAACATAATGCCCAAAAGAATAGTCAATACATAATGCCAAGATGAGAGAACCTAATGAACTACCAGGAAGGAACAAATGGAAGAATATGGGTAATCTGGTATCCAACTTACTATGCAGTGCAAATGCTCAGAACTAAAGCTCAACTAATACATTTTTATGTTAAAACTCACACAGGCATCATGGATTGCTTGCTAAATGTTGTATATGGTTATAATACAATAGATCAGAGGACAGACTTATGGGGGAACTTGAAAGAGGTTGCACATATGATAAGCATTCCATGGATAGTTACTGGTGACTTCAATGCAATAATGCTACCACAAGATAAAATGCTTGGGAGACCAGCCACTTATGCAGAGACTAAAGACTATGTTGATTGTATGCAAGGACTAATTCTCAATGAACTCTAATGAAAAGGGGAATAATACACATGGACTAACAAACAAAGTGGCACTAATAGAATCTACAGTAGATTGGATAGAATATTTGGGAATCATGAATGGATGATGCAATGAGGACACTTACCTGTTGAATATGATGTCTCACTCATATCAGATAACTCTATAATGGTACTACCAATATACGGTATAAAGCACAATATTAAAGTGCCATTTAGATTTTTTAATGTGTGGGCTAACTGTGGCAGCTTCTTACAACTAGTAGACCAAATATGGAAGAATAATATGGCTGCTAACAAGATGAAGGATATTTAAAGCTCTCAGACCTCTATTAAAACAGCTGAACAATGAAGAGTTCTAGTTTATCTTTCAAAAAATTGAGAAGACTAGAGCTGAATTGATCATCGCTCAGGAGCAAATCAGTAACCAATACTCTGATGAATTAGTGGAAATAGAGAGACATCAACAGCATAACTTGGAGAAATGGTCTATGATTGAGGAACATGCATTACATCAAAAAGTCTAAGTCTCACTGGATAAGGCTAGCGATTTTAACACAAAATACTTCTCAAGTATTGTCAAAGAAAGGGAACAAAGAAAACAGATTAATGAGATAACTTTAATGTTTGGCACTAAACTCACAGATCCTAATATCATCAAAGAAGAGATTGTATCTTTCTACGAATGCCTTATGGGATCTGCAACTAAAGTATTACCAGCAGACAACAAGCACACCATGAGGAAAGGCCCTACTCTTTTCCACCAACAACAACTTGACTTATGTACAGAGGTCATTGAGCAGGAGGTGTTCAAAGCATTGAATTCAATAGGAGATGAGAAGTCCCCAGGCGTAGATGGCTATAACTCCCATTTCTTCAAAAAATCCTCGCATGTGGTGAAGGAAGATATAGTGGAGGCAGTCAAAGATTTCTTTGTTACTGGAAAACTGTATAAGGCAGTCAACTGTGCTCCCATTACATTAGTTTCAAAGACTGCTCATCCTACCACGGTGAAGGAGTATAGGCCAGTTGCATGTTGTTTTGGCATATATAAGATCATAGCAAAGATATTGGCGTCTAGAATGCAACCAATGATTGCTAATATCATCTGTCAAGCACATGCATGCTTCATACCAAGAAGGAAAATTGTTGAAATATCATCCTTACTCATGAACTAGTGAAGTCCTTTTCCAAGAAGTAAGTGTCACCTAAATGCATGATCAAAATTGACCTTCAAAAGGCATATGATTCTGTTGAATGGCCTTTTCTTGAGCAGGTTATGTTTGAACTAGGATTACAATTTATCACATGGATAATGTAATGTGTGCAGACAATTAACTATACTATTATGATAAATGGAAAATAAATTGTGCCTTTTAATGCTGCAAGGGGCCTCAGGCAAGGGGATCTAATGTCCTTTTTTCTCTCGGCTATGGATATGGAGTATCCTAGTAGATGCTTCAATGAGCTCAAAGAAGTAAATGATTTCAAATACCATCCTAGATGTGCTAAACTGGGAATTACTCATCTCAGTTTTGCATATGATTTACTCATATTCACTAGAGGTGATCTAGCATCAGATTTACAACAGTGCTTTCTCCACCTCTCTGCAGCTTCAGGTCTTCAGGATAATATGGGGAAGATTTGTATGAATTTTGGAGGGGGTTCAACAACAGGAGAAAGAAGAAATCTTAGCTAAGTTGGGCTTCAATCGAGGAGACCTTCCATTCAAGTACCTTGGGGTGTACCACTATCAACAAAGAAGTTGAATCTTATCCAGTGAAAACCACTTGTTGATAAGATTACTGGCAGAATCACTTCCTGGATTGCCAAAAAACTCTGTTATGCTGGTAGGGTGCAACTGGTACAATCAGTTGTGTTTGGGGTTCAAGCATACTAGGCTCAATTATTCTTAACACCTGCAAAAATTCTGTCACTAATAGAGGCTCAATGTAGGAGCTTTGTATGGTTTTGGACTAACACAGCCACAAGGAAAGCACTGGTAGCATGGGAAAGAGTGTGCTCTCCAAAGTTCATGGGAGGACAAAACTTAATTAACATCAAGCTATGGAACAAGGCGTCTGTGACAAAGACATATTAGGACTTGCTCGCAAACATGACAAATTGTGGATTAGATGGGTGCATGAATATTATATAAGAGGACAGCAACTCCAGGATGTGGGCACTCCTAAACAAGCCTGTTGGATCATTCGAAAGATAATGGAGGCTAGGGAGGATCTAAAGCTAGTACAAGATGATGGATCAACAAAGAAAAGCATCACCAGTTTGATATATAAGCAACTACTACCTAACTATATCAGGGTGCCTTGGAAATGTCTCAGGTATAGGAATGATGCTAGACCTAAAGCCAAGATAATTATGTGGCTGTGATTACAAGGTAAATTGCTGACCACTGACAGACTCCTAAGATGAGAAATTAATGTAGAAGTAAAATGTTGTCTATGTCAAGCACAAGATGAATCAAGACATCACCTGATAGCAGGATGTGAATACTCCAAGAGAATCTAGGAAAGGACTATGCAGTGGCTTCAACGACAAAGATACAATTCTATTCATTGGAGACACCATCTGGAATGAGCTATAAAAAGCTCAAAAGGGAGATCACAACATGCTCAAATCTTCAGGATGACATATGTGGAATTTCTTTATGCCATATGGATGGACAGAAACCATAGAATTTTTGAGAAGAAGAGTAGAAACTGGGAAGCTGTTGTAAGAGAGATTGCAGTGATATGCCATGCCAGAGCAGCACCAAGAATCCAAAGCATAATGCATAGCCTTCTGTTTTAGTAGATAGTTTATAATTTACGACGTATAGTCTTTGTCTTTAGTTGTTTTTTTATAGATAGTTGACTGAGTTAGTTGAGCCGTTAATTATAGGTTCTCAATCTGTTCACCATTCATTACCCCGATAATTTGATACCAATAAATTATCGGTTCGGTTCGGTGGAACAACCCTATATAAGGGAGATTAAATATAGACACTATCCGAAAGTAGAGGGATATATTTGAAATTTTTTCCTTTTATTTCCTTAGTCTTGCAAATAACTTAGACGTTTGTTTCTAAACCGAAAAACCAAAGTAAGTACTAGGATCATGCAGTAACCAAGAACTTCAAATTTTAGAGAGGAAGGGAAGGCATAAGAAAAGAGTTTTCATATAGATTTTTAAACTGAGAAATTGATTTGATAATAAGACTATAGTACAAACCCTATATTTATTTTCTTTGCATATTAATTATATAAATGTATTTTGCCGATCAAGCGTGTTAGATAAAACCACTTGGGATAAGGTGCCTCCGCCCCTGCTTTTTGCCAAGATTGAGCAATATTATCCATTGATGAATATATGTATATATGTGTAATCATCTCATGCTTTTTTAATCTTAAAAAGAAATCGAAAAACAAAAGACCAGGTCCCTAATTCTAGGAAGTCCAAAAATAATGGTGGACCGAACTAAAGGATCTGTTATATCTTCTTTAAATACATAGTATAGGGACCAGAGTATCCATTAATGGAAAAATTAGATTCTTTATATATATATATATAGTGACTTCTCATTATCTATTTTTTGGAATTAGTTATGAGTATCTTATTGTACCTTTTAGAACCCTATAAAGCAAACAAGGAATTTTCCAACAATTTTGCAATGATTGGGTTCAGTTCAATTAAAAAGACATTCTTAATTTTATATACTAGGGCATTTCATAACTTGTAAAAGCATTACGGCAATTAGTACTTCTATATGTGTGATAATCTAAAACTAGGCGTCGAGATTTGAATAACATGACTTTAATTATCGTTAAAGATCCAGAATTTTAGTTCGTGATTCAATTTTAGAGAAAAAATTAACTTATGGTTTATGAAATGATAGTATTAAAAAATAGCATTTTGGGCCTAGTACATCCACAAAGAGTGCTACCTTATTGGCTGATCCATTAGGTCTAACCCTAAGATTAATGCAGTCTATATAAATACTTCACTTATTCGTAGATAAAACGGCTGGAGTTTGTTCTCTGCATCATTAATTAGGGATAATGAGGCTATCGAAACAGGAAGCCATCTGTTACGTGAGAATTTCCAACGATCAGTAATTCGAGTGTAACGACCCGACTGGTCATTTTGAAAAATTGCGTCCGGTTCGGTAGTTTGAGGTCACGAGCAACTTCATATTATGGGTATCTATTTGCGTTCATGGTTGGATTCTATTTCCGGATGAATCGGGGTTGAATTGGAAGAAGGATTTTACTTTTAGAAGCTTAAGCGGTGAATTTTGACCGGAATTTGACTTTTGTGTAAACGGCTCCGGAATGAGTTTTGGATAATGTCAACAGATCCGTATGGTGATTTTGGACTTAGGCGCGTCCGGATTTAGATTCGGAGGTCCGTAGAGTAATTTGAGGCAATTCGGCGAAAATTGGAAAATTTGAAGTTTGGAAAATGGAGTAATTTGACCACAGTTGACTTCTTGGGATATCGGGGGAGGAATGTAATTCCGAGAGTTTGAGAAGCTCCTTGATGTCAATTGGGATTTGTCTGCAAAATTTGGCGTCATTCCGGGTTGAATTGATAGGTTTCGGCATGAGTTTTAGAAGTTGGAAGATTCGAAAGTTCATAAGCTCGGTTCCTGGTGCGATTCATAGTTTCGTCATTGTTTGATGTAATTTAAGGCCTCGAGCGAGTCCGCGTTAGGTTATGGAACTAGTTTGTGTGTTTAGACGAGGTCTCGGGGTTTCGGGTGTGTTCCAGATGGGCTACGGGTCCTTTTTCCCTATTTTTTGAACTGTTGGTTCTGGTGTCTAATGTCTTCTTTCGCGATTGTGTAGTCCCATTCGCGGTCGCGGAATGTTCTATGGACCTTCCATATTTTCCTTCATCGCGTTCGCATGGTAAGGTTCGCGATCCCGAACATATAATTTCTTCTGTAACGCGTTCGTTTCTAGATGTCCGCGATCACGTAGTGTTAGCCTTGCTGGGGAGCCCCAACTTGTCCTTCGTGTTTGTTTCGTTCGGTACGCGATCGAATAAGCTTAGTCCACTGTTATCCGCGTTCGCATAACCTACTTCGCGTTCGCGTAGCTTAGCGGCATCAGCTTGTGATTACACCTTCCTCTTCTACGATCGCAAATTGTCTCTCGCGATCGCGTAGTGCAGTTCTTGGCCTCACCATTTTTCCCTTTCGCGATCGCAATGTTCAGTACGCAATCGCGTAGCACAATTTGGACAGTATCCATTTTCCTTCTACGCGATCGCATCAGTTCTTCCACGATCGCGATGAACAAATACCTGGGTAGGCAGAATATATTTCCAAATCGAGCGTTATACCATTTTTATCACATCTTGACTTGGAGAAAATGTTGGTTTTTGAAGAAATTTCCAAAAAGAAATTTTCATGATTTGAGGGACGAAATGGCATCGGAATTTGATAAATTTTGTATGGTTGAACTCATATTGGAATGGGTGTTCGGATTTTGTAAAATTTTGTACGGTTTCGAGGTGCGGGCCCGGGAGTTGGCTTTGGTTGACTTTTTGCAAATTGTATGAGAATCATAGCCTTGTTAATTGAAATTGTTTTCTCTTGCATTGTTTGATGTATTTAAGTTGTTTTTGGCTAGATTGAGCGAGCATTGATGAATTGGTAAACAAAAAGCTAAATTAAGTATTGAATTGGCCGTATTGAGGTAAGTATCTTGCCTAACCTTGTGTGGGGGACTCCCCCTCATATATGAGTCCTTTATGTTAATTGTAGCCCGTGCATGCGAGGTGACGAGTGCGTGCTCGGTCTTAATTGTGGAAAATTTGCCTTTAGGGTTCTTAGGTCCTTATGTTCATTAAGTGGGAAGTTCTTTGATATAATTTGGTTTTTGATTTGCTAGTTTTACCTCTACATGCTCTATACGATGTTATTAGTTTTTCTCTAACTCTTACTTGTTATTTGGTCCTTATTTGCCTTAATTGAAGTGATTGCCTTCCTTATTGTTTTGATACTTCTTAATTGTGAGTCCCTCTATGACTTTGTGCAAATATGATACATGTCCAATTGTTTTGGTTATCGATGAAGTTATCACGTGCCTTACATGTCTCGTTGTCCTTGTAAAGGTTGTTGTATTCCTTTGATTTTTACGTGATTCTCTTGTTGCCGTGTACTCATACTCTTGGTAGTAGAAATTCTTGTAATTGAGTTGTTGATTTGTTGTTGTTGTTGATTTAAACTATTGTTTGGTGGGATCAGGTTTCACACAGCAACAGGAAGAATAAGGGTGATATATTGAGGAGAAATAAGGGAGAATTGATATTGTCTGGTGGGATCGGGTTGCACGCCGCAACAGGAGTAATAAGGGTGGAAAGGTGAGATCGGATTGCACGCCGCAACAGGAGGAATAAGGGTGATATATTGAGGAACAATAAGGGTGGACTGATGGGATCGGGTTGCGCACTGCAACACATATTTATTATTTACTTTTATTATAATTATTACGGAGGAATAAGGGAGGATTGGTGGAATCGGGTTGTACACTGCAACATATATATATATATATATATATATATATATATATATAAATATATATATTATTTACTTTTATTATAAATGTTAATGAGGAATAAGGGAGGATTGGTGGGATCGGGATGCGCGCCGCATCAATATATGTATTTATGTATTCCTGTTTGACTTTGTGAGTCATTTGGTAGTTTTACATTTCACCTAAGGATTGGTTATAGCTAGATACTGATACGACCCTTGAGTTATTTATTTATTTCTGCAAATTTCTGATTTTTAAAATGAATTTATTATGTTGAGTCATTTCCTCCTGCCCTGCTGAGACGTTAGTAAGATAATATTTTCAAAAATGAAGAACTAACATCATGTTATCTAGTGTGACTTTGAGTTAGAAACCGCCGATTATTTCTATACTTACCATTCCTACTAGTTGTCATGTTTAACTTCAACTGGTTTCTCAACTTAATCTTCTCAATCTGTCTGAGGTATTGTTTTACTTACAAAGGAATTGTTGCTATGTTTTAAACTAACAAATTCTATATTAAATGCAAGGATTATTCGAAGTTGAACTATATTTAGAAAATGTTATTTTCCTCACTCAATTGATTTCTAAAACCAAACCTCATCTTTCTCGGTGATTTCCTAATTGGTTTAGAGCCTATAATTTATTTTATGTTATATAAATGAGACTCCTTGAACATCTTAATTGCATCGGCTACAGACGTTATGTATTGGGTAGCACGTGGATTTTGTTTTACAAAGTGAGATGGAAATATATGGGCACAAGGTGCTATGTGTGCTAAAGGTTTAAAAATTGAGATGTATGATATGAGGCACCGAGGATTTGAGATGATCGGGATTGTGTATTAGAAATGATGTGACTGATTGAGTTAACATCGTCTTCGTTATTTGAGCACATTTTTACGTGTCCATGTCCCAGCTATGTTGGTGTTAATTTACTTGGTTATCTTTCGTTACCATCCGTGTTTCCCTTTATTGTCTCTACTGTTTGTAGTTTGATCTCTCTCTGCTATTGACATTACTTTGTTATTTTTATCTTGATAGTTTGTTATCATATCCTTTTCAACTTATGTGACCAGTAGGTGTCTTGACTGTTCCTCTTCACTACTCCACCGAGGTTAGTCTTGATACTTACTGGACACTGCTGTGGTGTGCCCATACTACACTTCTATACATTTTTGTACAGATCCAGGTATTTGGTCGATAGTGGCGAGGTGGATCGTTGTTGTGGAGACTCAAGGTAAACCTGCTTATGCGTTCACAGGCCTCGAAGTCGCCTTCTGTTGTAATCATTTTCATTATTTCCTTTTGTTCTAGAACAGTGATGTATTCATTTTGTATAACTACTCCTAGGAAGGGCTTATGACTTGTACTACCAGTTTTGGGAATTGTAATTGTTCATAGTTATCTAAGTTGAAGTTAGTGAATATCAATGTTATTTTTGTTAATGTTAGGCTTACCTAGTTTAGAGACTAGGAGCCATCACGACTCCTTCGGAGGGATTTTGGATCGTGACAAGTTGGTATCAGAGCTCAAAGTTCATAGGTGCTACGAGTCATAAGTAGGTTTAGTAGAGTCTTGCGGATCAGTACGAAGATGTCTGTACTTATCTTCGATAGGCTACAGAACTATAAGGATAATATTCCTTCTTTCATTCCTTATCGTGCGATATTGATTCAGCTCGAAGCATATAACCTATGTTCCTTTACATCCACTCATGTATGATATTGCGCTCTCAGTGTCCACTATGCGCCAGTGGTTCGTGATGCTACAGACGGGCTATGAGGGATTCAGGGATACTCAGACATTGTCTCAACGTGTCATCCAGATTGAGGATACACGGGTATTGAGAGACTATTCGGTTGTTCATGCGGAGGCACAGCGGGTTTCGGCATTGGGTTGATGAGTACGAACTTGAGAAGGTTTAATTGGTTGACTAGTCGTCGAGATTATGGCAAGGTCACGAGGTGGACGTTGATTGAGGATATTTGGTGTTCTTGGAGTACCTTGTGATTGGTGTTGTACGAGCTATGAAGGTTAGTTTTGTGGATCATCAGATGGTGTTTTCTATGGCTTCGCACCAAGTGGAGGAGTCCACTAGTGGCATTCAAATTGCAGAGTCAGATTTACATAAGTTTGGGCCTGAGATAGGTATATATGTGGTATTGGTAGGTTCTTGAATTTTGTGTATGACTAAGGTATGAGATCTTGCATAGAATGATATTGGGGCTTACAATATTTTTGCGTAATTGATGAATCTACATTTCAGTATCAAGGGGAGTCAGAGAAACAACTACAGATTCACAGAGGATCTATTCAGTGTGGGCATCGTTGTTGCGGCAGAACGGGGTGTTGTCACGCCCCAAAACCGAGGGACGAGACCGGCACCTAACCGGGTGAACCCGTTCAAGCGGACTTGGGTTGCCTTTCCTACCCAACGCATTCCCTCGTATATACAATGCACCATATTCCATATGAAATAACAACTTAGGATTTAAGTGTGGATTTACAAACTTAAGTTCGTTTCTCTTTTAGCGTTTCAAAAATTGATTCCCAAAACATACACGATACATAAATAACTTTCCAATACAGACCACGATTCTGAATACGTACAGTTACTACCCAAAATAGATATATACACCCACATCATGTCTATGGAGCCTCTACGAATACTAGGATTTTATACAATACTGGCCGGCAACAAGGCCCCGGCTATACCTTACAATACATAACAGACTCAAAAGAGATGGCATGAATTACACACGGCCCCGGGAGGGAGTGGGGCTCACCAGTACTTGCTGAAAGAGAAGGAGGAGGCACCACTAACGGCGAGCTGAGATACCTGATATGGATCCACCTACATCCATATAAAAGATGTAGCGTCCCCGGAAAAAGGGACGTTAGTACTGTGGAATAGTACTAGTAAGTATGAGCAAACTTTACTCAACGTAAAATCAAGAGATGCACAAATAGAAATCAGTTAAAAGAACCAACACATAGTGCACAGTGATACTGAAAATAAGTACAATTGAGGGCCTCACAGATTCTCGTTTCATCATAATCACACTTCCTTCTACACTCCAACCTTATTACCACGTGTTGCAGCGTGCAACCTGATCCCACCTTACATTTATGTTGCGGCGTGCAACCCGACCCCACCTTACAGTTTACACTCCACCCTTGTTACCTCTCCATCCTTATTACTTCTTGTTGCGGCGTACAACCCGATCCCACCGGACCATCAGATTTCATGGCAAACAATAACAGCCCAAAATTCAATCACAGGGTTTCATATCATCAAGAGTACAATATCATAACACCCAACCAATCATGTATTCACAATAGTCTTTATCATCTATTAATTCAACCACAAAGATGCTCATAAACAAGAATGTAAATTCATTACAACCAACAATCCATATGAAGTTAAGCCACAGTAAACCTTGCCAACAATGAGTCATATACGATGTTTCCATGGTCATTTAGTTCAATTAGATCAATTCACAATTCCTCTTCATCACTTGTTACATATCCCTTATCAGTTAGATACATTTACACATTTGAGTTTGTTATCATTCTTTCATATAAACACACTCAAGCATTTAACGAACCTTGCACATGTTAGAGTAATCACATAGAAGTCACCTTTCACAATTTCAATTATCACGATAATCGACTAAGACAAATCAGAGAATGCAATCTCACACCTCAACAAAACCGGGCAATAAATTCACATATACTCAGCAAGAAACTCATACCGAATGTTTGGACACCAACAAGGTGATTCTACGAAGATTAAAGTTAGCTATACATACCTCGAGTCGTCCCCTTTTTAATTTCTATCACAATTCACTGGACCGTCTAGCACCATCAATCTATTCCACAATGTGACATATTTCACTTAGAATTAGGACCAATTGAGCATTTTATCAAACACTATGTGACCCCTTAGACTACTAACCCCCTTTTGAGAATATTACCCAAACTTGTTTTCCCTTTACTAGATTACGAGGTTTAACTCACATGCATGCAAAATTTCACTTTTTATTTTCAAGAACCAACCAATGTGTGTTTCATTCTTACACATAATTTGAGAAATTTGGGAAATAGGGTGAAGACTTACCTCTTTGAGTGAAGAAGATGACAATAACTCGATAGTTTCCGGGCTTGAGGGATTTTCGAAAATCAAATTGGATGATGTTGAAACCTTCTCTCTCAAGAACTCTCTTCTTCTCTCTCTATTTTTGGTCAGAAAATTGTTAAAAATGAAGGGAACGGGTGTTTTATAAAACAGGGGGTCGGGTTTTAAATTTAGAAAATAGGAGCCCCGACACAAAGATACGGTCAGGAATGCGGAGCATTCCTGTCGCATAGTTGGCCTTCAAATGGGCCAAAATGGGAACCACACTGCCTAGGTATGTGACCACTTATGCGGTCCGCATACCTGTTATGCGATTAAATAGTGCGTCGCATAACCTCCCTCGCAAAAACCATGGGGTAAGAATGCGATAACTATGTGGCCCGCATTCGTGAAATACGATCGCATTCTAGGCCGCATAGCTGTCCTCAAATTGGACAGGAAACTGTCTAGGTATGCGACCACTCTACGGTCCGCATACCTATTATGCGATCGCATAGTGCGTCGCATAACACGCAACTTTTGAAAAATTTAATCTTTCAAGTTCTGTGATACTTTTTTACTCAAAATAGGACCGTTTTAAGAATTTCTATAGTTATAACAGCACAGGGACCTATTTGGGCATTATTTTAGACATATAAATTTTACGGGTCTTTACATCCTCCCCCACTTAAAATCATTCGTCCTCAAATTAGGATCGGGAAATCATTTGGTTTTAAAAACGCAATATGCCAACCCCCAATTTTTACTAACTCGGCTATTTTCTGAAAATTTCGCCAAAGTTTCCTCTGTAATTAGGACCATCTACCTGTGAGAGAGTCCCCGAAACACATGTTCCTAACCAATTCCACACATAACTAGTTATTTCATGGCCTTGCACATAATTTGGTAACCTCGACAAGTCCCATATATTTCAATTACATCAACATGCCATATACACTTCAATTAACCCTTACCAATCTACACTTTAATTAATCATTACCAATCTAAATTTCAATTAGTCATTACCAATCTATATTTCAATTAATCATTTAACCATAACATGAGTTTCACATAATTTCATTCACTCATGGGGTTGCACATTACTCAAATAGTCACAACATACACAATTATGGCACAACTTGAGAAGTTACAATGGTAGAGGAATTAGGGGAAAATGGGGTGCTTTTGCACAAAACTGAACATAACATATAATTGATTAGAGATGACAATTCGCACGATCACTACTAGACTTATTCAAACAAATGGGGATATTTTTCTCTCATTTCATTTTCCGCTTCCCACGTGGCCCTCCTCAACCTGCTGATTTCGCCACAACACTTTAACTGAAGTAATTTCTTTGTTCCTTAATCTACGGACTTGCCTATCAAGAATAGCAACTGGAACCTCTTCATACGATAATTTTTCATTAACCTCAATAGTCTCAACTGGCACGATAGCTGATGGATCTCCAACCACTTTCTTCAACATAGACACATGGAACACCGGGTTCACTAATGACATTACAGGGGGCAATTCCAACCTATAAGCCACCTATCATATCCTTTGAGCAATCCGATACGGCCCAACATACCTAGGGCTCAATTTTCCTTTCTTCCCAAACCGCATTAGTCCCTTCATGGGAGACACCTTCAAGAATACCCAATCATCTACTTGGAACTCCAAATCTCTTTGACGACCGTCCGCATAGGATTTCTGATGACTCTGAGCAGTTTTCATCCTCTCTTGAGTTACTCTAAATTTTCCCATAGCTTGGTGCACAAGATCCGGTCCTAGCAATTCTGCCTCACCAACCTCAAACCATCTGATCGGAGATCTACATCTCCTTCCGTACAACGCCTCAAATGGGGGCATCTGAATACTAGCATGGAAACTGCTATTACAAGCAAATTCTATAAGCGGCAAGTGTTCATTCCAGCTACCCTTGAAATCTAATACACAAGCCCGCAACATATCTTCAAGCGTCTGAATAGTACGCTCTGTCTTCCCATCAGTTTGTGGATGGAATGATGTGCTGAGATTTACCTGAGTACCCAAACCTTGCTGAAATTTCATCAAACATTTAGCTGTGAACTGAGCCCCTCGATCCGAGATAATAGAAACTGGAGTTCCATGGAGCCTGACTATTTCTTTGATATACAACTGAGCGTACTGTTCTGCAGTATCGGTGGACTTGACGGGAAAGAAATGCGCCGACTTCGTGAGTCGATCCACTATCACCCAAATCGAGTCGAACCTACGTGGAGTGTGAGGTAACCCCACCACAAAGTCTATATTGATCATCTCCCATTTCCACATCGGTATTTCCATAAGCTGCGTTAATCCACCGGGCCTCTGATGCTCGGCCTTCACTTGCTGACAAGTCGGACACCTAGCCACAAAGTCCGCCACACCCCTCTTCATACCATTCCACCAATAAATCTCTTTAAGATCATGATACATCTTTGTAGAACCTGGGTGTACTAAATACCTGAAATTGTGAGCCTCTGCCATCACCCTTTCGCGGAGATCATCCACATCTGGAACACATAGCCTCTCTTGACACCGCAGGACACCGTCATTATTGCCGAGTGAGAATGTTGAAGTCTTGTAATTCAAAATTTCTTCCCTCAATTGTGCCAAAGCTGGATCCCTGAATTGCTTTCCCTTGACTTCTGCTACAAGTGAAGATTACACTCCATTACGCACCATGGCATTCCCCTCATTTGAGGCCGAAAGACAGACCCCCAGACTAGCCAACTGATAAACTTCCCGAGCCAAAAGCCTCTGACTGGCTTCCAAATGTGCCAAGCTACCCATGGATTTTCGACTAAGAGCGTCGATACCACATTCGCCTTCCCTGAATGGTACAAAATACTCATATCATAGTCCTTGAGCAATTCCAACCACCTCCGCTGCCTTAAGTTCAACTCCTTCTGCTTGAATAAATACTGAAGACTCTTGTGGTCTGTGAACATGTCCACATGGACACCATAAAGTTAATGCCGCCAGATTTTTAATGCAAACACAACTGCCGCGAGCTCCAAATCATGCGTCGGATAATTCTTCTCGTGATTCTTGAGCTGTCTAGAAGCATATGCTATTAGCTTACCACATTGCATAAATACACACCCCAAACCAACCCTTGAAGCATCACAATAAACCACAAATCCCTCTGAACCTTCTAGTAAGGTCAACACTGGTGCTGAAGTCAATCTCGACTTTAATTCCTGAAAACTCTTTTCACATGCATCGGGCCACTGAAACTTAAAAGCCTTCTGTGTCAGCTTAGTCAATGGGGAGGAGAGAGTAGAGAATCCCTCCACAAACCTCCGATAATATCCAGCTAGACCCAAGAAACTGTAAATATCTGTCGGGGTCGTTGGCCTAGGCCAATCCTTCACCGCTGCAATCTTTTGGGGATCAACCTGAATCCCCTCCTTGGAAACAACATGGCCCAAAAAGGTGGTTGATTCTGGCCAAAACTCACATTTTGAAAACTTTGCATACAATTGGTGCTGAAGAAGAGTCCAGAGAACTGCTCTGAGGTGATTAGCATGATCTTCCTGACTCCGCGAATAAACAAGAATATCGTCAATGAAGACAATCACAAAGGAGTCGAGAAATAGTTTGAAAACCCGATTCATAAGATCCATAAAGGCTGATGGGGCGTTGGTTAGCCCAAAATACATTACCATATTTTCAAAGTGCCCATATCGAGTCCTGAAGGCAGTCTTAGGAATATCCTGCTCCCTGATTTTAACAGATGATACCCGGACCGCAAATCAATCTTTGAGAAGAACTTAGAACCTTGAAACTGGTCGAACAAATCATCTATCCGAGGCAATGGATACTTATTCTTGATGGTGACCTTATTGAGCTGCCGATAATCAATACACATCCGAAGAGATCCGTCTTTCTTTTTGACAAAAAGAACCGGTGCGCCCCAAGGCGACACACTTGGCCGAATGAAACTTTTTTCTAATAGATCTTTCAATTGTTCTTTTAACTCTCTCAATTCTGCTAGCGCCATTCGGTAAGGTGGAATCGATATTGGCTGCGTATCTGGAAATATATCAATCCTGAAATCAATCTCCCTATCTGATGGAGTCCTAGGAAGCTCGTCCGAATATACTTTAAAGAAATTCATTCACAACAGGCACATATTCGGGAGCAGGCACCTCTGAAGTGGTGTCCGCAACCCAGACCAAATGGTAGATGCATCCCTTTCTGATCATCTTAGAGGCTTTAAGGTAGGAAATAAATCTACCTCTTGGCACAACACTATTCCCCTCTCATTCGATAACTGATTTATTAGGAAACTCAAGCCTCATAATCCTGGTTCGACAGTCGAGTTTAGCAAAGCACGAATAGAGCCAATCCATCCCCATAATTACATCAAAGTCTACCATTTCGAACTCAATAAGATCGGTCATGGTATCACGACCACGCACCTTGACAACACAATTTCGATAGACCCGCACGGCCGTGATAGAATCATCAACCGGAGTCGACACAGAGAATGACTCGTGAAGCTGTTCGGGTTCTATCCCAAAACTTGAAGCAATAAATGGATTAACATATGACAAGGAAGACCCGGGATCAATAAGAGCATAAACATAATGAGACTGAACAGTCAGAATACCTGTGACAACATCTGGAGAAGCATTGGCGCTCTGGAGACAACTCAAAGCATAAAATTGGTTGGGTCCCCCTTAACCCCTCGCGCTCTACCCCTAGCTGCTCCGCGCCCTGGTGGTGCTGGAGGGCGTGCTGAGGACATAGAGGCTGATGAACTGGAGGGCTGAGCAACACCCTTACCTGTGCCCTGACTGGGGGCACGGAAATCTCGTTGAACATGGCCCCTCACTCCGCATCTATAGCATATCGGAATATCCAAGTAACAAGGCTCAGTATGAAATATCCCACACTTAGGGAATGGGACCCTCCGCTGCTGCTGGAACCTTCCTCCTGAACAACCTGACTGATGGAACCTCCTTCTATCTGAACCGGGTCCAAAATGACCTCCCTGCTAATAACTGTGACCTAATGGCGGCGCACTCGCTGAGGACTGAGCATATGACTGAGATGGCCCTGATGATTCTCTCCCAAGGGCTGATCTCACACCTCCAACTGAGCTCCCAGGTTGCCCGCTGACCGGGCCCTACTACTTCTCTCTCTCTCCATCCTTATTTTCAATTTTTGAGCCTCTGTAGCCTGGGCGAATCCCACTTTTTCCCATAATTCATATCCGAATGCAAGGAAGCTGTAGCAGCTTCATTTACAATCAAGGGACCAAGGCCCTGAACAAACTGTCAAACTCTAGCCTCCATAGTCGGCATCATGTGAATAGCATATTTGGACAAGTGCACAAACTCCATATGATACTTCCACACACTCATGTTGCCCTGCTTAAGGACCTCGAACTCCGCAGCACGGGATGCCATAGTCTCGGCAGGCAAGAAATGATCCATGAAGGCATCAACAAACTCATCCCACTTTGCCGGAGGGCTCCTCTCTCCACGGGAACTCTCCCACATTTCAAACCACGAATACGCCGCTCCCTTCAGACGATAGGAAGCCAAATCAACCCCCTCTGCGTCATTATCCCTCATAACTCGGAGGGTCTTGTACATCTCATCAATAAACTCCTGAGGATCAGCCTCTGGGTCGGTTTCTGTGAACTCTGGAGGGGCTAACCGCGGAAACTGGCTGACCCTGGATCCCGAAGAATCCCCTTTCTCGCTAGAGGATGTAGGGGCAGCATGTGATCTTTGGGCCTGGGAGGCCACTATCTAGGTTTGAATAGCTCCCCTGAGGTCCCCATCAGAAACACCGGGACCGGAAGCTGGGACTGAAGAAGGATCAGGAGTATCAGCGGGAAGGACTTTAGCACCCTCCGCTGGAGCAGGAATAGGAATATCATGGCCTGGGATGGAAGAGTCAGGCAGATTCAGGGTCGGGGAATCATTCTCACCCGCACCATCAGATAAAGAATTCAAGGCCACTCCTGGGGTGGCATTGGCCTCTAGGCGGAGTCGGGCCCTCTTCTTGGGTGCCATTTACTGAAAATTGAAACAATGTACGAGTTAGAGATAGACAACCTCACCTTCCACCATATCGCACGATATAGAGTAGAAATAAAAGGGTACTTTCCTAAATGTCCCTGCAGCCCCCTAATTATAGATGTGGTCGACAACACACCGATAAGAAGGGCTCTACTAGACACGATTCCGAGACATCCTAGGACACTTTTAAAACCATAGGCTCTGATACCAAGTTTGTCACGCCCCAAAATCGAGGGACGAGACCGGCACCTAACCGGGTGAACCCGGTCAAGCGGACCTGGGTTACCTTTGCGTTCCCCCGTATATACAATGCACCATATTCCATATGAAATAACAACTTAGGATTTAAGCGTGGATTTACAAACTTAAGTTCGTTTCTCTTTTAGCATTTCAACAATTGATTCCCAAAACATACACAATACATACATAACTTTCCAATACGGACCACGATTCCGAATACGTACAGTTACTACCCAAAATACATATATACACCCACATCATGTCTATGGAGCCTCTACGAATACTAGTTGTTTATACAATACTGGTCGGCAACAAGGCCCCAGCTATACCTTACAATACATAACAGACTCAAAAGAGATGGCATGAATTACACACGGCCCCGGGAGGGAGTGGGGCTCAACAGTACTTGCTGAAAGAGGAGGAGGAGTCACCACTAACGGCGAGCTGAGCTACATGCTATGGATCCACCTACATCCATATAAAAGATGTAGCGTCCCCGGCAAAAGGGACGTTAGTATTGTGGAATAGTACTAGTAAGTATGAGCAAACTTTACTCAACGTAAAATCAAGAGATGCACAAATAGAAAGCAGTTAAAGGAACCAACACATAGTGCACAGTGATACATAAAACAAGTACAATTTAGGGCCTCACAGATTCTCGTTTCATCACAATCACACTTCCTTTTACACTCCACCCTTGTTACCTTTCCACCCTTATTACCATGTGTTGTGGCGTGCAACCCGATCCCACCGTACAGTTTAAACTCCACCCTTTTTACCTCTCCACCCTTATTACTTCTTATTGCAGCATGCAACCCGATCCGACCGGACCATCAGATTTCATGGCAAACAATAACAGCCCACAATTCAATCACAGGGTTTCATATCATCAAGAGTACAACTTCATAACACCCAACCAATCATGTGTTCACAATAGTCTTTATCATCCATTAATTCAACCACAAAGATGCTCATAAAGAAGGACGTAAATTCATTACAACCAACAATCCATATGAAGTTAAGCCACAGTAAACCTTGCCAACAATGAGTATATACGATGTTTCCATGGCCACAATTCCTCTTCATCACTTGTTACATAGCTCTTATCACTTAGATACATTTACACATTTGAGTTTGTTATCATTCTTTCGTACCAAGACACTCAAGCATTTAACGAATCTTGCACATGTTAGAGTAATCACATAGAAGTCACCTTTCACAATTTCAATTATCACGATAATCGACTAAGACAAATCAGAGAATGCAATCTCACACCTCAACAAAATCGGGAAATCAATTCACATATACTCAGCAAGAAAATCATATTGAATGTTTGGACACCAACAAGGTGACTCTACGAAGATTAAAGTTAGCCATACATACCTCGAGTCGTCCCTTTTTTAATTTCTATCATAATTCACAGGACCATCTAGCACCGTCAATCTATTCCACAATGTGACATATTTCACTTAGAATTAGGAATCTTGTGCCCAATTGAGCATTTAATCAAACACTATGTGACCCCTTAGACTACTAAACCCTTTTTGAGAATAATTACCCAAACTTGTTTTTCCCTTCACTAGATTGCGGGGTTTAACTCACATGCATGCAAGATTTCACTTTTTATTTTCAAGAACCAACCTATGTGTGTTTCATTCTTACACAAAATCTGAGAAATTGGGGAAATAGGGTGAAGACTTAGCTCTTTGAGTGAAGAAGATGACAATAACTCGATAGTTTCCGGGCTTGAGGGATTTTGGAAAATCAAATTGGATGATGTTAAAACCATCTCTCTCAAGAACTCTCTTTTTCTCTCTCTATTTTTGGTCAACAAATCGTTAAAAATGAAGGGAAGGGTGTTTTATAAAACAGGGGGTCGGGTTTTAAGTTTAGAAAATAGGAGCCCCGACACAGAGATGCGTTTAGGAATGCGATCGCATTCCTGCTATGCAGTCTGCATTCCTGTCGCATAGTTGGCCTTCAAATGGGCCAAAATGGGAACCACACTACTCAGGTATGCGACCACTTATGCAGTATGCATACCTGTTATGCGATCGCATAGTACGTCGCATAACCTCCCTCACAAAAATTATGGGGCAAGAATGCGACAACTATGCGGCCCGCATTCGTGAAATCCGATCGCATTATAGGCTGCATAGTTATCCTCAAAATGGACAGGAAATTGTCCAGGTATGCGACCACTATGCGGGATCGCATAGTGCGTCGCATAACGCGCAATTTCTGGAAAATTTAATCTTTCAAGTTCTGGGATACTTTTTACTCAAAATAGGACCGTTTTAAGAATTTTTACAGTTATAACAACACAGGAACCTATTCGGGCATTATTTTAGACATAGAAATTTTACGGGTCTTTACAGGTGCTTCAGAGGAAATACAGTTATTTATGAGCTTCTGGCTTACGTGCTTCGTAGTAGGATTTTATGCATTGAGTTTTGGTTGGGATCATTGTGGATCGACAGGGAGAAGTGTTATGCCTGAGGAAAGACGAGGAGCATTCGAAGAAATGGGTCAGCTCTGTGGTGTTGGGTCATCATAACAATGGAAATAATTAGTCATTTCGAATGGGTATTCTCTACCGTCATTTGTGGCAGTACTTTTTGGTTGGACAGTTTGTATGATTCGGTTGAGTTGGGGAGATGTGGTCCTATTGGCTTAGTTGCATACGGGTGGATCTCGGAAGGTTCTTGATGGTTTTGGCAATGGCTTGAGTCGACTGGATGCTATGGGCATAAAGAATATGTTGTACATTATGGTTTTCTCCTGGAGGGATATCAGGATTTAATAGAAAGTTGGTATTATTGGATATCATATGTGAAAAGCGTGTATTTTAGGAAAGACCCTTGAGTTTTGGTTTGCGGGTGCGTGGATAGTGGCATGGTGGCTTACTGGGTTTTGAGGCCTTTGAGGTTCAGTGATATGATGGGGTGTGAGTGATGTATCATCCATTCGATTAGTG
This sequence comes from Nicotiana paniculata, assembly GCA_005239505.1. NCBI lineage: Eukaryota > Viridiplantae > Streptophyta > Magnoliopsida > Solanales > Solanaceae > Nicotiana > Nicotiana paniculata. Next base: position 23,470 of record MDKI01086266.1, read on the forward strand.
TAGTTAAGTTCGGGTATGGAAATTTTGGTTTTCCTGAGGTTTTGGGGCTAAATGTCCCCATATGCGGGTTATTTCTTGTTTGCGGATTGTGCAGGTACGTTGAGGATGGGATAATTAATAGCATGCATTATCGATAGGTTGTTGTGGAACTTTGGAAGAATATTTACCTATTTGGAAATGATCAGGATCTGGGTTGGGGGCTATTTGAAAGCTCAACGAGAAGGTGTACTTTATATCGGGTTAAGATTGGGTACTCTTGTGAGCTTGATATCATGGTCACGTTACCGGGCAAAATGGATGTTATTTGTGCCCTGGTCTATGTTATGTGCTACTCTCTTATACTGTGATGGGATTTGGGGTTGTATGATTACTCTACACACATGTTGTAATTCTTTTCAGGCCTCATGGTGATATGGGCGAGATAGCCCTCGTGATGTTGATTCGCTCATTGCACCTTAGTCGTGCTTGCTTTCTTCCATGTTTATTTATTTATTTTTATTCATTTTGTCATAGTTATATTTGGGCACTCTGTTGTGCTTGATATCAATATCCATATGATCAGTGAACCCGAGCATTTTGGCTTGATTAGTAATTGGGAGCGGGCTGCACGCTGCAGCGGATGTTATGGGGGATACCCTTTCCTTGTGTTTAGTTGGTGCTTGTTTTTCCCTCTGTCGGATAAATTAATGAAAATTGTACTTTTGTTGTTACACATATTGTACTTTCTAGATAATCATTTTACCTTGCTTTTCTTTTATTTGTTTTGCATAATTGAGCTATTGTTGGTTTGGTATACGAGTTGTGTGGTGTAAGAATCCGTGTGGTTCCGTGATGAGTCGTTAGTTAGGCTGCTTGTATTGGCTGAGATGAGGTTCTGAGACCTGAGATTAGCACTATCATATTGGGGGTGAGGAGTGTTTGGAAGTATGAGGTTGTTTCTACTAAGAATTGAGCAATGGCCCTTGACAGGCGAGAGAGCTTCTCGACTTGTTGACTTCATGGGGAGGCTATGAGTTTCCACATGTTTATTTTCCATGAGCAGCGATGTGGAGGTCCGGAACAAGGTTATATTCAATGTGAAGTGTATTTCCGGCATCCAAGATGTTATTTGAGCAGGTATGGTAGTCAAAGGGAATTGCTTCGGGCATTTGAGCTGTGTGGAACAGCACATGATTGTATTCTGGGTTGGAATTTTTGGCTCGATTCAGCATGTTCAGATTTCATACAGTGTGATGATATGGGATTCGGGTCCTATGATGAATTTCAGATGTTGAGGTTTGGGTTCTGTCCTAAAGTTATGGACTAAGGATGAGATGAGACCTTCAGTTAAGTTGCATTGTCAATCCTACATAGGTTTGGGTGATGGGGAATCACCCCCGGGTGTATGTATGGTGGGCTCATGTAGTGGTTCGATGGCTTTGGAACGACTCCGGGCATGTTCGAGGACGAATGTATGTTTAAGGGGAGGAGGATGTAAGGACCCGACTTTCATTTTGAGCAATTGCATCCGGTTCGGCAGTTTGAGGTCACGAGCAGCTTCATATTATGGGTATAGACTTGTGTGCATGGTTGGATTCCGTTTTCGGATGAATCGAAGTCGAGTTGAAAGAAGGATTTTAGTTTTGGAAGCTTAAGCAGTGAAATTTAATCGGAATTTGATTTTTGTGTAAACGGCTCCAGAATGAGTTTTGGATAATGTCAACAACTCTGTATGGTGATTTTGGACTTAGGCGTGCGTCCGGATTTGGATTCGGAGGTCCGAAGAGGAATTTGAGACAATTCGGCGAAAATTGGAAAATTTGAAGTTTGGAAAATGGAGTAGTTTGACCACAGTTGAATTTTTGGGATATCGGGGGCAGAATGCGATTCCGAGAGTTGGAGCAGCTCTGTGATGTCAATTGAGACTTGTCTGCAAAATTTGACGTCATTCCGGGTTGAATTGATAGGTTTCGGCACGAGTTTTAGAAGTTGGAAAATTCGAAAGTTCATAAGCTCGATTCCTGGTGCGATTCGTGGTAGGATTTTCTGCATTGGGCTTTGGTTGGGATGATTGTGTATCGACAGGGAGAAGTGTTATCCCAGAGGAAAGACGAGGAGCATTTGAAGAAATGGGTCAGCTCTGTGGAGTTGGGCCAGCATAACAATAGAAGTAATTGGTCATTTCGAATGCGGATCCTCTACCGGCGTTTGTGGCAGTACTTTTGGGTTGGACAGTTTGTGTGATTCGGTTGAGTTGGGGAGATGTGGTCCTGATGTGGTCTTGATGGCTTAGATGTATTCATTCTATATAACTACTCCTAGAAAGGGCTTATGACTTGTACTACCGATTTTGGGAATTGTAATTGTTCAGAGTTATCTAAGTTGAAATTAGTGAATATCAATGTTATTTTGTTAATGTTAGGCTTACCTAGTTAAGAGACTAGGTGCCATCACGACTCCTTCGCAGGGATTTTGGGTCGTGACATCGAATCGGATTGCTACAAACGATCCGCTTTCGCAAAGGAAAAACCCGTAAATCTTCTTTACTAGCATTATTACAGATCCAAACACATACTAAAAAGCAAATGTGTATATTAAATTAAAAAAAAAAGAAATTTTAATACAATAACTGTACGTTAAGACACGAAATACTTAAGAATCCGCATAATATGAAAATATGTGATAATCTCATTGCTTTTAAGGTGAGACAAGAGTTCGATTCTTCATTAACTTGTATTGTAGTATGATAAACTAAAACTTTGCTGAAGATTCTTGAAAGAGGTTTTGGCAAGAACCATACAGTGATGCAAGGAGGTCATCAAAGGCGGAGCCAGGATTTGAAGCTTGTGGGTTCGGGATTCTAGTTTGTTTATGTTACTGAGTTTTAAATTAACAATTTATACAAATTCAATGATTTTTTTAAGATAAATACACCAATATTATTGAGTTCGGCCGAACCCGCAAACCATGTTCCACCAAAGGAAAGGTGACAAGTGACAACTTTAATAATTACGTAAAAGATATAATACCAAATTTATGTGCACCATTCTTATTGCCTAGAGATGGTGACAATCAATTCGGCCTTGAGTCAGATATGGTTGTAAGCATGGCCAAAAGGACATGAATGAAAGGTAAAAGGTGGTCCTAAGATGTTACCCATACTTTGGAAAAGTAGAGTAACTGCATGTTTCTTTTTTTCCTAGCATAAGCCAAATAATTGGTGGAGATAAGAATATATCATTCAATTTATAAACTTATTCTATGCTGCAAGTACCATCATGTTTGAGGAAATAGTGTGAAATTGTAGGTACAGAAACAGTGGTGGATCCAAAATTTGAATGCTATATCAATTGAGAAAACAATTTTTAAAATGTATATTTGAATTAAGGGGAAAGGGTCAAAAGTGTCCCTCAATTATGGAAAATAATATAAATTTGTCATCCGTTTGAATTTGGTCCCAAGCACATGCCCTTACCTTAGCAGGGTGGCTCATAAACAGGGGCAGAGCTAGAAGTCAAGGTACGAATTCGACCGTACCCAATAGCTTTTGCTGTTGACAAAATCATTAAAAATACACAAATATTAAATTTAGAATCTAGTTATTAGCACTTGAAGTTGTCGTTCTAAAATTCACAACAGATAAAGTTGAAATCTTGACTCCGCCTCCGCTCAAAAACCCGTAGTTGAATCTGCCACTGTACTCAGAATCAGTTCAAGTCCATTTATGACAGAACAATATAGGCAAGGTGTGTCAATAAAATTGCTACATAGAGCTCTTTCTTCATTCTACAGCTACTTATGACCATTCTCAGGTGGCGAAGCAATTTGTCAACACAAGCAGTTCTACAGCAAATAGTGAACAAACGAATTCAAGATACTCCCATTTACATATCTAATAAGATGAACTGCAATTTTCAACAGGAAAAACAAACGTTCCATAAAAGTCGCGCTCGACTTCAAGAATACTGGACTTTCAACAACAGAAAAGAAGTTCATAGCAAGACTGCAGATATATCATATCTTGCAAACAATGTTTACATTGCATCATAAATATAAAGCAACGCTAATCATAGTTCTATGGTTGTACATAAATAACCCGACAAGCACTATCAACGAAAGTAAACAAGGATGGACCAATGAATTACAAGACTAATCCAAGATCACAGTGTGTGCTTTTCACTACTTGTTTGAAAAAATGGACAATATTTGCCAGCAACGGCAAGTGATCTCGACAAATTTGACAGGATATTTGATAGCAACGTTAGCCTACTCAAGAAGCTTGTGAGCACGTGATTTTTACCTATCGTATAATCCTACAAAATCTCGCTAAATTAATTAGTT
>MDKI01143940.1:0-22083 GCA_005239505.1 Nicotiana paniculata
GCATAATACCCCAGGATTATATTTGCAACGTCCGCTTAGTCTTCTACAAGACATAGTTGAGCGGGATCACTCACCTAAACAACAATCACAAACAGGGGCAAGGGAGTAACAGAACAGATATAGAAATCCCGGCAAGGGAACAATAACAGAAATATCAACATCCCAGCAAGGGAGACAATATCAAACAATACACGGCATCACCCTTCGTGCTTTACTCTCATTCTCACCAAGACAAATGCACGGCATCACCCTTTGTGCTTTACTCTCATACTCACCAAAACAACTGCACAGCATCACCCTTCCTGCTTTACTCTCATACTCACCAAAACAACTGCACGGCATCACCTTTCGTGCTTTAACACTCTTCCTCACCCAAACAGCAATCACAAACAACGGGCAAGGGAGTAAACAGAATAGAAATAGAAATCCGGCAAGGGAGACAATATCAAAAAAATAAATCCCGGCAAGGGAAACATCAATTAAACAATTAAATCCCGGCAAGGGTATATTTCAATAACTCTTTCTCTTCCTTTCACTTTCATTTCCATGATTTATTCTATCACTTGAGCCAACGCTCCAAAGACTGTAATATCTCATATTTCTTCGTTATTCATTTCACAATCTGAGCCAATGCTCCAAAGACGTAGTATCTCATAATTCTTCACCATTAATGTTACAATTTGAGCCAATGCTCCAAAAGATGTAATTATCTCATATATCTTCATAATTCATTTCACAAGTTGTGCCAATGCTCCAAAGATGTTTAAAGAATACAATTCCCTTCACATATTCTTCACAACATATAGAAATTTATCAATTAAGCATGGGAATTACCACAAAATCAGAATATTCACAATATAAGGCCTCGTGGTCATGCTAGACACCAATGTATAGATACTGGTCACCATGCCTATACATCATACTCTACAATTATAAAGTAGCAATCAAGACTCAACTCCTTCCCTAAAGCTAAGGTTAGACCGAGCACTTACCTCGGGTCCGAAGTATAGCAATCAACCTTCTAGCACCGCTTTTCCTTTAGAATTTGACTCTGGAATGGTATTATCTAGGCATAATCAACTCAAGTATATCAATAAGGATTCAAATATTCAATTACATGGCCTAATTATCCATTTCCCAGCATACTTTCAATTTTATCAAAATTCGACCCCGGGCCCGCTCGCTCGGATTCTCGAAACTTTCGAAGGAAACACTCACCCAAGGCCTAAGGATAATAAATACACGATTTTTACTTGATTTCATGGCCAATTAACTGAAAATTTTAAGATGATCACAAGTTCTAGGTTACTACCCATTTTCTTGAATTTTTGGCACTAATTTGTGTAATTAATTAGGCTAAGATACATGCATAAAACAAGTTTATGGGTGGGAACTACTTACCTTGAAAGAACTGGTCGAAAACTCTCAATAATGGAGGAATTCGTCTAAGGAAGGAGATGAAAAATGAGAGAAATGGGTTTAAAACCCGTATTTAATCTCACTGCCTGAACAGTGATCGCACATGCGATGGATGCGACCGCACCTGCGGTATCGCACTTGTGAGGAGAACCTCGCACCTGCGGAACTGGGCTGGGGGTCTGGGATCGCACCTGGGAAAGGGGAGACCGCACCTGTGATCTCTCTCCTGCGAGAAATGCGACGCACCTGCGATGGCTGGCCAGGCCACTGCTGATCGCACCTGCGATTCCTGGGACCGCACTTGCGGTCTCGCACCTGCGATGCTGGGCAACCGCACCTGCGGTCACACCAGAGCAGGTGCACCAGCAACTAAGTTTGCTGTTTTTTAGCCCCGTTAGGTGCCGGGAAGGCACCTGGACCCACCCGAGCCCTAATCCAAGTATACCAATGAGTCCCAAATCATAATACGGACTCGCTCGAGCCTTCAAAACAACGCTAAAACTCGAAATCACACCCCCAAACCTCAAGAACCAACTTAGGAATTTAAAGTTTTCTAACCTCGCTAACAACGTGCCGAACTGACCTATACATTTCGGAACGACACAAAATTTTACAGAGTACTCACACAACATCCCACGAACTTACCCGTGCGATCAAATCACCAAAACAACATCACACACATAGAATCAAACCTCAATATCCATGAAATCTATCAAATTTCATAAAACATCAAATTTTCCATTTTTAAGTCCGAAACACGTTAAACGAAATCCGATTTCAACCAAACTTTACAAAAAGTGCTTAAACCATATATAAGACCTGTACCGGGCGCTGGAACCAAAATACAGGCCCGATACCATTACTTTCAAATCAGATTTCATTTTCAATTTCCTTAAATATTTCCAGCAAACAATTTTACTCAAAAATTTATTTCTCAGGCTTGGGACCTCAGAATTCGATTCCGGGCATACGACCAAGTCCCATAATTTCCTACGGACCCTCTGGGACCGTCAAATCACGGGTCCAGGTCCGTTTTCCCAAAATATTGAGCGAACTAAAATTTATTCATTTTAATATCAAATCTTAGCATATTTCACAGAATTTCATATTTAGGCTGTCCGGCTACGCACCCGGACTACGCACATAAATCGAGGAAATTATAAATGAGGTTTTCAAGGCATCAAAAGTACGGGATGGGTAATAACATAGGTGATGAACCTTTGGGTCGTCACAATCTCCACCTCTAAAACAATCGTTCGTCCTCGAACGGACAGGGAAAGGAAGTACCTGAGTCGGAAAATAAATGAGGGTAACGGTTCCGCATATCGGACTCGGACTCCCAGGTAAATGCCTCAGGAGGCTGACCTCTCCACTGAATACGCACTGAAGGGAAACTCGTGGATCTCAACTGACGAACCTTCCGGTCTAGAATAGCTACCGGCTCCTCCTCTTAAGATAAGTCCTTGTCCAACTGGACAGTGCTGAAATCTAACACGTGGGCTGGATCGTCGTGATACCTCCAAAGCATGGACACATGAAAGACTGGATGTATGGCTGATAAGCTAGGTGGAAATGCCAGTCTATATGCCATATCTCCCACTCGATCAAGAATCTCAAACGGACCAATGAATCTAGGGCTAAGCTTGCCCTTCTTCCCAAATCTCATCACGCCCTTCATAGGCGACACTCGGAGCAATACTCGCTCACCAACCATGAAAGCCACATCTCGAACCTTGCAATCTGCATCACTCTTTTGCCTGGACTGAGCTGTACGAAGCCTATCCTGAATGACCCTGACCTTTTCCAAGGCCTCCTGAACCAAATATGTACCCAACAATCGAGCCTCTCCCGGCTCAAACCATCCAACCGGAGATCGACACTGCCTACCATATAAAGCCTCGTAAGGAGCCATCTGGATACTCGTCTGGTAGCTTTTGTTGTAGGCAAACTCTGCTAAAGGCAAGAACTGATCCCATGATCCTCCAAAGTCAATGACACAAGCTCGGAGCATATCCTTCAATATCTGAATAGTCCGCTCGGACTACCCATCCGTCTGAGGATGAAATGCTGTGCTCAACTCCACCTAGGTGCCTAACCCTCGCTGAACTGCTCCCCAAAAATGCGAGGTAAACTGCGCGCCCCGGTCCGAAATGTTAGATACCAGAACACCACAAAGATGAACTATCTCCCGGATATAGATCCTAGCTAACCTCTTGGATGAATAGGAGACTGCCACAGGAATGAAATGCGTCGACTTGGTCAGCCTATCAATAATGACCCACACTGGATCGAACTTCTTCCGGGTCAGCGGAAGTCCGGTAACGAAGTCCATAGTGATCCTCTCCCACTTCCACTCAGTAAGCTCAATCCTCTGAAATAGGCCACCAGGCCTCTGATGCTCATACTTAACCTGTTGACAATTCAAACACCGCGCCACATATTCCACAATATCCTTCTTCATTCTACGCCACCACTAATGCTGCCACAAATCTTGATACATCTTCGCGGTGCCCGGATGAATAAATTACTGGGAACTATGGGCCTCCTCTAAAATCAACTCTCGAATCCCATCAACATTGGGCACACAAACTCACCCCTGTAATCTCAAAACACCATCATCATCTAAGGTCACCTTCTTGGCACCTCCGCGCTGCATCGTGTCCCTAAGGACACACAAATGGGGATCATCAAATTGTCGATCACGGATACGCTCCAATAATGAAGAACGAGCAACCGTACAAGCCAACACTCGACTAGGCTCAGAAATATCCAACCTCACAAATCGATTGACCAAAGCCTAAACATCCAAAGCAAGCGGCCTCTAAATGACCAGAATAAAAGCAAGACTGCCCATACTAGCTGACTTCCTACTCAAAGCATCGACCACCACATTGGCCTTCCCCGGGTGATATAAGATGGTAATATCGAAATCCTTCAACAACTCCAACCATCTTCTCTGCCTCAAATTCAACTCCTTCTGTTTGAACAAGCATTGAAGACTCTTATGATAAGTGAACACCTCACACGCCACGCCATACAGGTAGTGCCTCCAAATCTTCAGTGCGTGGACAATGGATGCCAACTCTAAATCATGCACTGGGTAATTCTTCTCATGAATTTTAAACTTCCTCGAAGCATAAGCAATGACCTTTCCATCCTGCATCAACACTGCACCAAGCCCAATACGGGAAGCATCGCAATAGACTGTATAAGGCCCTGAACCTGTGGGCAAAACCAATACTGGTGCCATAGTAAGAGCTGTATTAAGCCTCTGAAAGCTCGCCTCACACTCGTCCGACCATCTGAACTGGGCACCCTTCTAGGTCAACCTAGTCATTGGGGCTGCAATAAATAAGAACCCCTCCACGAACCGACGATAATAGCCTGCTAATCCCAAGAAACTCCGAATCTCTGTAGCTGATGCTGGTCTAGGACAGTTCTTAACTGCCTCAATCTTCTTCGAGTCAACCTGAAAACCCTCTACTGACACGACATGACCCAGGAATGCAACTGAACTCAACCAGAACTCACACTTTGAAAACTTTGCATAAAGTTGGTTATCCTTCAGAGTCTGAAGAACCACTGAGATGTTGCTCGTGCTCCTCCTGACTGCAGGAGTATATCAATATATCGTCAATGAAAAGTATCACGAACGAGTCCAAATAAGGCCTGAACACTCGATTCATCAAATCCATAAAAGTTGTTGGGGCATTCGTCAACCCGAACGACATGACTAAGAACTCGTAATGCCCGTACCGAGTGCGGAAAGCTGTCTTTGGGATATCGGATGCCCTAATCCTCAACTGATGGTAGCCAGATCTCAAGTCTATCTTTGAAAATACCTTGGCACCCTGAAGCTAATCGAACAAATCATCAATCCTTGGAAGTGGATACTTATTCTTGATTGTAACCTTGTTCAATTGCCGGTAATCAATTCACATCCTCATCGAACCATCCTTTTTCTTCACAAACAACATTGGTGCACCCCAAGGGGAAACACTGGGTCTAATGAGACCCTTCCCAAGCAAATCCTGCAACTGTTCCTTCAAATCTTTCAAATCTGGCGGGGCCATGCGATACGGCGGAATAGAAATGGGCTGGGCGCCCGGAGCCAGATCAATGCAGAAGTCAATGCCCCTGTCGGGTGGCATTCTCGGCAGGTCTGAAGGGAAAACCTCAGGAAACTCACGAACCACGGGCACCGAATCAATATAGGGAACCTCAACACTGGAATCGCGCACATAAGCCAAATAAGCCAAATACCCCTTCTTGACCATTCACCGAGCCTTCACGTACAAAATAACACTGCGGGTAGAATGACCAGGAGTTCCTTTCCACTCCAAACGGGGCAAATCTGGCAAGTCTAAGGTCACCGTCTTGGCATGACAATCCAAGATAGCATGATATGTGCACAACCAGTCCATCCCCAATATAACATCAAAGTCGACCATACCCAAAAGCAACAAATCAACACGGGTCTGAAGACCCCCAATCACCATAGCACAAGAACGATGGACACGATCGACCATGATAGAGTCGCCCACTGGTGTAGATACATAAACAGGAACACTCAGTGGATCACTAGACATGACCAGGTATGGTGCAAAATAAGAGGACACATATGAATGCATAGACCCTGGATCAAATAGCACTGAAGCATCTCGATCACAAACCCGAATAGTACCTGTAGTGACTGCATCTGCAGACTCGGCCTCTGGCCTGGCTGAAAGAGCATAACATCGGGGTTGGGCCCCACCACCCTGAACCACATCTCTGGGACGACCGGCTGCTGGCTGTCCTCCACCTCTAGCAGCCTGAGCTCCACCTCTATGACCTCTACATCCACCTCTACCCCCACCTCTAGCTGGCTGGGCAGGCTGTGGAACACCCGGTGCCTGTACCATGGCACGGGAACCATGATGCTGAGAACTACCTGATGCTCGAGGGCAAAATCTGGCAAGGTGACCTGGATCGCCACAAGTGTAACAAGACCTCGACTTTGGAGGGAACTAAATCTGATCTTGTCGACCTGAATGACCACCCCGGAAACTCTGATGCTACGGTGCACTGATAGGAGCTGGTGGCGCACTGTAAGACTGCTGATCAGAATAGTGCGGCTGATAACCACGACCACCCGAAGTACCATGAGAAACCTGAAAAGATGAATGAAAAGGTCTGGGAGGATGACCTCGGCCTGACGAATCCCTGCCCCCAAATGAGGCTCCACTGAAACAACCAAACTGACGGGGCCTCTTGTAAGCCCCCTGACCACCACCCTGTGACAGAATCATCTTAATCCTCCTGTCCATATTGGCCGCATCCTGGAACGATATGTCTGTACCTGACTATGTATCCATCTGAAGTCTGATAGGCCGGGCCAATCCCTCAATAAATCTCTAAACCCTCTCCCGATCAGTGGGAAGTATCATAAGAGCATGTCGGGCTAGAGTGATGAATCTGGTCTCGTACTGAGTGACTGACATAGATCCCTGCTGGTGACGCTCAAACTGTCTCCGAAGGTCCTCTCTCTGAGTAATGGGAAGGAACTTCCCCAAAAATACCTTTGAGAACTGAGTCCAAGTCAAAGATGTAGATCCAGCTGGTCTGGCTAGGCAATAATCTCTCCACTAACCCTTGGCTGCGCCCGATAACCGAAAAGTAGTGAAGTCAACCACGTTGGACTCCACTATGCCCATGCTCCGAAGAACCTCGTGGCAGCTGTCCAAAAAAATCCTGGGGATCCTCTGATGGTGAACCAGTGTAAGTAGCAGTAAATAACTTGGTGAACTTGTCCAGTCTCCACAGAACATCTGTTGACATAGGTGCTCCCTATGCTACCGGCTGGCTGAGATGCCGGAGTCGTTAAATGTGGAGCTAGCTGCTCTGGCACGCGGGCGACAGGAGTCTGGGAACCTCCCCCAGCCTGAGAGACGGCTGGTGTTGTAGGAAAAAGACCCGCCTGTACTACACCCTCCATGAGTCCGACCAAATGGACAAGGGCGTCCTAAAGCACTAGGGTAGCTATGAACCCCTCTGAGACCTGAGCTGGTCTATCTGGGACTGCCGGAAATGGGACCTCCTCATCAGACTGGACCTGAGGGTACTCCACTGGGGCTGCTGCTCTAGGCTGAGCCCGGCCCCGACCCCGGCCTCGGCCTCGACCTCGACCCTGAGTAGGAGCTGTAGTAGGAGTGTAAGGCTGCTGGGCGGAACCAAAGGAAGCACGCGTCCTCACTATCTGCGAGAGAATAGAATAGAAACTCAATCAGTACTCAGAATTCGTAGCGCACGACACAAGAGAAAAGAAATATGGAGTCATCCTAACTTTGCAGCCTCCGGGGGATATATACAGACGTCTATGTACCGATCCCTCAGACTCTACCAAGTTATCCGTGAGTTCTGAGACCTAAGTAACCTAGTGCTCTGATACCAACTTGTCACGCCCCGAAATCTCACCATCGGGCCGTGATGGCGTCTAACGTTGAACCCGCTAGACAAGCCAACGTATATAGCTAAACTAGCATAAAAATCTTAACTTTCCAGAATAAGCTAAAATGCTTCGAAATTAAATCAGCGGAATAAATACAGTTTAGGCTAAGTAAATACAATCACAATATAACGACGCAAAATTTCCCAAAACCTGGAGTCACAAACTCACGAACTGTCTAAGAGTGCTAAATACAAGTCTGAAAGGAAATACATGTCTGCCTTCAAAACTAAAGGAAAAACAAGACAGAATTGAAAACAAGGGGATAGAAGAGATGCCAAGGCCCACGAACGCCAGCGGGTATACCTTGAAGCCTCTATGATGAACTGGAAGACACTCCCACTAATGATGTCCTCGGGGTCCGGCTGCGTAATCTGCACAACATAAAAGAAGTGCAGGTGTAGCATCAGTACAACCGACCCCATGTACTGAGTAAGTGCCTAGCCTAACCTCGGCGAAATAGTGACGAGGCTAGAACCAGAATACCAAATAAACCTATGCAGTTCAAATAAATATATATATATATATATACATATATATATATGTATATATATATATATATATGTATGTATATACAATGAATTGGAAATGTAGGGAGAAAACAATTAATAAAGGAAGGGGAACATGCTGTGGAGAGATGAAAATTTCATATAAGAAATCTTAATAAGGAAAGGAACAACAAGCTAGCATATCAATAAGGACAAGAAATCACAAAATCGCACGGCATCACCCTTCGTGCTTTTACTCTCGTCCTCACTATGCAATGTATAATATAATCAATGTAAATCATGGCACGACATCACCCTTCGTGATTTTACTCTCGTCCTCGCTATGTAATGTATAATATAATCAATGTAAATCATGGCAAGACATCACCCTTCGTGCTTTTACTCTCTTCCTCACTATGCAATGTATAATGTAATCAGTGAATATCGGTACGGAATGGTACATCGTACGGCATGGCATCACCCTTCGTGCTTTACACTCTTTTCTCACAATGTCAAGAAATTCACGGCATCACTTTTCGTGCTTTAACACTCTTCCTCACCCAAACAGCAATCAAAAACAGAGGCAATGGAGTAAACAGAACAGATATAGAAATCCCGGCAAGGGAACAATAACAGAAATATCAACATCCCAACAAGGGAGACAATATCAAACAATGCACGGCATCACCCTTCGTGTTTTACTCTCATTCTCACCAAGACAAGTGCACGGCATCACCCTTAGTGCTTTACTCTCATACTCACCAAAACAAGTGAACGGCATCACCCTTCGTGCTTTACTCTCATACTCACCAAAACAAGTGCACGGCATCACCCTTCGTGCTTTAAAACTCTTCTTCACCCAAACAGCAATCACAAACAACGGGCAATGGAGTCAACAGAATAGAAATAGAAATCCCGGCAAGGGAGACAATATCAAACAATTAAATCCCGGCAAGGGAAACATCAATTAAACAATTAAATCCCGACAAGGGTATATCAGTAACTCTTTCTTTTCCTTTCACTTTCATTTCCATGATTTATTCTATCACTTGAGCCAACGCTCCAAAGACTGTAATATCTCATATTTCTTCATTATTCATTTCACAATCTGAGTCAATGCTCCAAAGACTTAATATCTCATAATTCTTCACCATTCATGTTATTTTTTGAGCCAATGCTCCAAATGATGTAATTATCTCATATATCTTCATAATTCATTTCAAAAGTTGATTCAATGCTCCAAAGATGTTTAAATAATACAATTCCCTTCACATATTCTTCACAACATATAGAAATCATCAATTAAGAATGGGAATTACCACAAAATCAGAATATTCACAATATAAGGCCTCACGGTCATGCTAGACACCAATGTATAGATACTCGTCACCATGCCTATACATCGTACTCTACAATTAGCAAGTAGAAATCAAGACTCAACTCCTATTCCCTCAAGCTAAGTTTAGACCACACACTTACCTCAGGTCCGAAGTATAGCAATCAACCTTCTAAAACCGCTTTTCCTTTAGAATTTGACTCCGGATGGTATAATCTAGGCATAATCAACTCAAGTTTATCAATAAGGATTCAAATGTTCAATTACATGGCCTAATTATCCATTTCCTAGCATACTTTATATTTTATCAAAATTCGACCCCGGGCCCGCTCGCTCGAATTCTCGAAACTTTCGAAGGAGACACTCACCCAAGGTCTAAGGATCATAAATACACGATTTTTACTTGATTTCATGGCCAATTCACTTAAAATTCTAAGGTGATCACAAGTTCTAGCTTACTACCCATTTTCTTGAATTTTTGGCATTAATTTTTGCAATTAATTAGGCTAAGATACATGCATAAAACAAGTTTATGGGTGGGAACTACTTACCTTGCAAGACCTGGTCGAAAGCTCTCAACAATGGAGGAATTCGTCTAAGGAAGGAGATGAAAAATGAGAGAAATGGATTTAAAACCCGTATTTAATCTCACTACCTGAACAGTGATCGCACCTGAAATGGATGCGACCGCACCTGCGGTCTCGCACTTGCGAGGAGAACCTCGCACCTGCGAAACTGGGCTGGGGGTCTGAGATCGCACCTGCGAAAGGGGAGACCGCACCTGTGATCTCGCTCCTGCGAGAAATGAGACGCACCTGCGATGGCTGGCCAGGCCACTGGTGATCGCACCAGCGATGCCTAGGACCGCACTTGCGGTCTCGCACCTGCGATGCGGGGAAACCGCACCTGCGGTCACACCAGAGCAGGTGTACCAGCAGCTGAGTTTGCTGGTTTTTAGCCTCGTTAGGTGCCGGGAAGGCACCTGGGCCCACCCGAGCCCTAATCCAAGTATACCTACGAGTCCCAAATCATAATACGGACTCGCTCGAGCCTTCGGAACACTCAAAATAACGCTCAAACTCAAAATCACACCCCTAAACCTCAAGAACCAACTTAGGAATTTTAAGTTTTCTAACCTCGCTAACAACGTGCCGAATTGACCTATACATCTCGGAACGACACCAAATTTTACAGATTACTCACACAATATCCCAGGAACTTACCCATGCAATCAAATCGCCAAAACAACATAACACACATAGAATCAAACCTCAATATCCATGAAATCTATCAAATTTCATAAAACATCAAATTTTCCATTTTTAAGTCCGAAACACGTTAAACGAATTTCGATTTCAACCAAACTTTACAGAAAGTGCTTAAACCATATATATGACCTGTACCGAGCGCCGGAACCAAAATAAAGGCCCGATACCATTACTTTCAAATCAGATTTCATTTTCAATCTCCTTAAATATTTCCAGCAAATAATTTTACTCAAAAATTCATTTGTCGGGCTTGGGACCTTGGAATTCGATTCGGGGCATACGGCCAAGTCTCATATTTTCCTACGGACCCTCTGGGACCGTCAAATCACGGGTTCGGGTCCGTTTACCAAAAATGTTGACCAAAGTCAAATTTATTCATTTTAATATCAAATCTTAGCATATTTTACAGAATTTCATATGGTTGTCTGGCTACGCACCCGGACTGTGCACACAAATTGAGGCAATTATAAATGAGGTTTTCAAGGCCACAGAATTATGGGATAAGTAATAACATAGGTGATGACCCTTTGGGTCGTCACACGGACATTGATTTGGAGGTCCGTAGGTGATTTTGGCTTGGAATAACTGAAGTTGGAAAATTAGACGTTTAAAGAGTTGAGAACTTTGACCGAGAGATGAATTTGTAGTTATCGGGTTCATATTTTGGTTTCAGAAGTTGGAATAGGTCTGTTGTGGCAATTATGACTTGTGTGAAAAATATTAGGATAATCGGAAATGATTTGATAGGTTTCGGCATCGATTCTAGAAGTTGGAATTCATTAGTTTTCATTAGGCTTGAATTGGGGTGCGATTCGTATTTTTGATTTGTTTGATGTGATTTGAGTCCTCGAGTAATTTCATATCTTGTTTTAGAACTTTTTGGTATGTTTGGTTGAGGTTTCGGGGGCCTCGGCGTGATTCAGATGGATATCAAATTGGAATTTGATTTAGGAGAATTTTTGGGCTTCTAATGTCTGGTGCCATCGCACCTGCGGAGGATTGATCGTAGGTGCATTACTACATAAGTGAATCAGTGGTCGCAGGTGCAGAGAGGTGGTCCGCAAAATCAGAGTCGCACCTGCAGAAAGGATGTCACAGAAGCGGATTTGTAATGACCCGACTGGTCGTTTTGAGAAATCAAGCTCTGTTCAGCGGCATAAGTTCTGGAACAGCTTCGGATATGAGTATCGACTTGCATGCATGGTGGAATTCGGCTTTTGAATGGTTTACAGTCAAATTGGAAGAAGTTTGAACGGTAAAGAGTTGACCGAAATTGGACTTTTGTGTAAACGACCTCGGAATGGGTCGTGGACGATCTCAACAGCTTTGTATGGTGATTTTGGACTTAGGCGCGTGTTCGGAATGCTTTTTGGAAGTCCGTAGCTCATTTAGGCTTGAAATGGCGAAGTTTGAATTTTTGAAGTTCCAGTCTGATAGTGAGTTTTTGATCCGAGGGTCGGAATGGAATTTCGGAAGTTTCAGTAGCTCCATCATGTTGTTTGGGATGTGTGTGCAAAATTTCAGGTCATTCAGACGTGTTTCGGTTAGGTTTTTGATCAAAAGCGTGTTTTGATGAAATTGGAAGTTCATAAGCTTGATTTTTTGTTTGATTCGTCGTTTTGATGTTGTTTTATGTGATTTGAAACTTTGAGCGAGTCCGTGTTAGGTTATATGACTTGTGCGTGTGATTAGATGGGGTCCCGAGAGCCTCGGGTGTGTTTCGGATGGGCTACGGATCATTTTCTTCCATTTTGAACTGTTGTTGCTGCTTCCGGTGTGCCTCTTTCGCGTTCGTGATCTGCCCTTCACATTCGCGAAGGCTTATTTGACCACCTGGGATTTTTCCTCTTCACGTTCTCATAATCCCTCCAGCGTTCACGAAGCCCAGCTTATTTCCCCATCGCGTTCGCGTAGGGTCACTTCTGGACCTCGCTATTTTTCTTCATCGCGTTCGCGTTCCATACGCCGCGTTCACGTAGCTTCATCAGCCCAAACCTTCGCATTCGCATGATGTCCCTCGCTTTCGGGAAGGGCAATTTTCCAGCATTCACTTTTTCTTCTTCGTTAACGCGAGCCTACTTCCGCGTTCGCGATGCATTAAATACCTGGGCAGTTATAAACATCTCAAAATCCGAGGGTTAGCCATTTTTACCAAAACTCAAGCTTGGGAGCTCGGATTTGGGAGAAATTTAGAAGGATTTTCGAGAGAAACTACTGGGTAACAATTCTCTACTCCCTTATGCTCAAAACCCACTAATCTAATCATTGGTTCCTCCTTAATTTCGGATTTTTGAATGAAAAATGGGTAAAACTTCATAGACCGATTTTTTGAGTTTTTATTGGGTTTTTAACATCCGTTTTGAGAGATTTTTATATGGTTAGACTCGTGAGAGTATGAGGTTTCTGAAAACGTTAATTTCACCTGATTCTGAGATGTTGGCATGAGGGGCATTTTGGTCATTTTACCTAATTTCGCGTCTTAGCTTTGAATTAAATAGTAGAATCAGTTGCTAGAGATGTTATTTACGATATGTAATTGAATTGAATAGATTTGGGCCATTGGAGCCGGATACTCGTGGAAAACGTGTTGTTTCGAGTTGATTTTGAGCCGGTTCGAGGTAAGTATCTTTGCCTAACCTTGTGTGGGGTACTTCCCCTTAGGATTTGAGTCTTCTCTGTTGATTATATTCCTTGTACGCGAGGTGACGAGTGTGTGCTCGGATTTAATTGTGGAAAATTTTCCCTTATTGAGTTCTTAGCTCCTTGTAAATACCGAGTATGAAGTTGTTTTGAGATGATTGAGTTCCCTGTTATTAGTTTCACCTTTACATGTGTTTACATGGAAATTATTTTCCCTTTTTGGTTTATTCTTGTTTCCTACTTGACTCTTGTTATGTTTAACTGAATATCCCTACCCTCCCATAGTCGCGTTATTTTTTCTAATTGCTTGCCTCTATTTGGAAATCATTAGTACCTCTCATGTAATTAATTGGTCTTAATGGAGGTTACGGTTATCTTTCATCTCCTCATCTTTAATTGAAATCATTATATATTCTTCGTAACTTGCCCAACTGTAAAAGAAGTTAGATATCCTATGTTTAGTTGATAATTCCTTATTTGAAATTATTTTATTCATGTTAACTTCCTTGTTGTTGAACTACGTATTATGGAATCGTTGTTTCATATTATTCTCCCTTGTTGCGTTGTTCTTATTACGCTTAGTATTCTGTGTTATGGTTATTCCTTGTGAGCTAGTTGTACCGTCTCCTGGTGAACGGATGTACCTCAGTTGATTTCCTTGCGTTGCTCTTGTAAACATTGTCATTTGTTGTGTTGTACTTGTGATGGTCCGTGCGGTTGTTGATATTGTGATGCACGAGGTTTCTGCCATGCAGTTGTTGATATTGTGATGCACGAGGTTTCTGCCTTGCGGTTGTTGATATTATGATTCACGAGGTCTCTGTCGTGCGGTTGTTGCTGAGGAGTTGCACGAGGTCTTTTCCGTGCTATAGTTGCTATTGATGTATTGCACATGCGGCGTAATAAGGCGGGATATGTTTATATGCTTATATGTGGGTTGCGCATATGGCGGAATAAGGCGGCACTTATTATATTGTTATTTGCACACGTGGCGAAATAAGGTGGGCTATGTCAATGGTTAGTTGTAAAGAATTGTGGCGGCCTGTGGAGGAATTCCTAGGTTGTTTAATATTGTGATTGTGGGTTGCTTACCTGTATGAGCCTTACCGCTTGGGGGTTGTGAGGAAACATCGTATGTGCGGTTCGTTCTCCTTTTTATGTTACTAGTTTGTAGAATTCTTGTTAAAACACTTGCACAAGCATACACGTAGTTGAACCCTCCTATTAGAGGTGAATTCCTCCTGATTTTGCTAAGGGTGGAGGTACGCCCTCGTTTATCCATCATATATGTGAGATTGGCCCTAGTTGGCCAGTTAGTTGTCAGCATGATTGTGAGACTGATAAAGCACAAGATGCCAAGTGTTAGATTCTAGATGATGGGGTTTCGTGAGTTGTGGTTTGTCCGAGATTTGGTGGGATTGTGGAAAGATTTGAATAAGACCTTATGTGAACATCATCTTAGGTTATGAGTTATTGATTTGTTTTCCCCTTACTGTGTTATGACCTTAGGATTTGGATTGTAATTTTGCCGTCATTACGTATGATCATTTATCATTTCTCGTTGTTGCTTGCTGTTCTTTCTCCCTTATGGTGAATTGTAGAATTAATGTTCTCTTCGTGCAGTCTTTACATATTTATACATCATTTTCGTTGTACCTATGATTATACTGTTTATTTGACCGGTAGGTATCTCGACTGTCCCTCGTCACTACTCCACAGAGGTTAATCTTGATACTTACTAGGAACCACCGTGGTGTGCTCGTGCTGCTCTTCTGCACATTTTTGTTGTGCAGATACAGGTACTCTCATTCAGTTCTGTCAGCCTTGGAAGGAGGAGATTCTGTAGAGACTTCAAGGTATATCTTCTACGTCCGCAGACCGAGGAGTCACTTTCTATCTTCTGTAATAAGTATAGCCTTTCAGTATTTTTCCTTTGTTTAGACATTCTTGAGCTAGAGCCTCTTATGTATCCCTTAGCTTGTGATTTGTGAGATTCCGGGTTTTGGGAATTTTTGTTAGTTTCGAGAGTTGTTATTGTATGTGCCGAGCGGCACCTTAAACGATGTTTATTTTACTAGTTTAGATGTAATTACTTTCTTCTGCAATTATGGTTTATCTTACGCATTGTTAGGCTTACCTAGTTGTAGGGACTAGGTGCCGTCACGAGATGTTCACGGAGGGCGAACTGGGGTCGTGACAGGATTGTAGGGGAGAAGCTGGGATGGCCAGGTGTTTTAGCAAAAGCGGACGTTGGGCGTAGAAGCACTTCTGCAGAAGCAAACTTGGGGGCTATGAAACAACTGATATAATTTAGTTTACCCGGGAAACTCATCACATCTTTCTTACTTTTAGGCGGTGGAAACTCCTTAATGGCCTTGATTTTTGATGGGTCCAGTTTTATCCCTTTCTTGATTACGATGAAGCCTAATGGTTTTACAGCAGGGACCCCAATTGCGCATTTTACCGGGTTTAATTTCAAGCTTTATCTCCGCAGGTGCTCAAAAATTTTCTTCAAATCGTCCAAGTGCTCTGAACTCCTTTGAGACTTGATGATGACGTCATCAAAATATACTTCGATCTCCTTATGAATCATGTCGTGAAAAAGGGTCTTCATTGCCTTCAAGTAGGTGGCACCGCCATTCTTGAGACCGAACGGCATGACTCTATAGCAGTAAACTCCTATGTGTGGTGAAGTATTTCTTTTATGCATCTTCCTCGTAAATCAAGATCTAGTGGTACCCAACGAATAATCCACGAATGACTACAATTCATGCTTCACACAGTTGTCGATCAAGATGTGGATATTCGGCAAAAGGTAGTTGTCCTTTGGAATAGCTTTAATAAGATATCGGTAATCCACACATCCTTATCTTCCCATCTTTCTTGGTTACTGGGACGATATTTTCCAACCAGCTGGGATAATTGGTGACCCTTACCATATGAAATTCTATATGCTTGGCCACTTCCTTCTTTATCCTCAGACTCAATTCAGACTTAAAATTTTTAGGATTTTTTCTTGACCGGTAGTATGGTAGGATCTATGGGTAGTCGATGCCAAACAATGTCGGTACTTAATCTTGGCATGTCATCATATGACCATGCGAACACATTGATGTTTTGTCGGAGTAGCTCAACCACTTTTTTCCTTCTGCTCGGCTTCTA
Source organism: Nicotiana paniculata (assembly GCA_005239505.1). Classification (NCBI taxonomy): domain Eukaryota; kingdom Viridiplantae; phylum Streptophyta; class Magnoliopsida; order Solanales; family Solanaceae; genus Nicotiana; species Nicotiana paniculata. The sequence goes on from MDKI01143940.1 coordinate 16,801, forward strand.
GATGATTGTTGATTTTCGTTTCTTTCACGTCTTCTTCACTTCCGAGGTTGACCGCTTTCGTTTCTTCGAGGTTGGGCTTTTTCTGACTCTCGAGCTATTCGATCTCTTCTGGGATATTTTCTAGTATCATACTCTCGTCATACTCCTCGTAATCTGGGTCGTTTCTCTTGATGGGTTCGTTACCTGTCACAATCGCGGAACGCGAGTTTTATCATTTTGATTACTAAAAAGAAAAACTAAGTATAAATGAAGCGGTAAATAAAATTGTAATATTTTAAGAAAATGATTATTTTTATTTAATCAAAATAGGAACATCTAAGCGTTCAAAAGAGGCAAACAACAAAAAGGTACAGATACGGTGTAGGCCTCAATTGACCGTGCGCTTTTCAAAAGAAATCTTTTACAGTTCCGCACTACCAAGACTTCCGACGAACCAAAGACGGACTAGCAGTCCAGTTTTGCAGATCTTCTCCTGGTTTGACATCACTGATGATCGGTGTCTTGATCTTAGTCCCTTCACAACATTCTTCAATCATATTCACGAACAGCCTTCCCATCCCATCGATGATATCATCATCTGGTGCTGAACTCTAACCCGTACTCGAAACATGCTCTAGCATAAAAATCTTATTTCCGGGGCTACCAGTATGAGATTTCCCCACCAAAGGCTGATATCTTATGTCAGCCCTTCCTTTCTGCCCATTAGGCTCAATGTCTCTGTGGTCCCATCTGATCTGGATCCTAACCTTGTTCTTGGTCTGTATCCATATTTTATCATCTCCCTCATAGCCATCTTTGATTTATACGGAGACTGCGCCCCCAAATTTTGTTCAGTGTCTTCTATTTTGGTGGTCTTTATGATTTCCACTACAGGGAAAGCAACTCCCGCTATCCTTTCAATGAACGGGACAACATGCTCCAGATAAGCTGATTGGCCCCATTTGCGATGGAACACAATCTCCTGACATCCCCACTAAAATTTCATGCATTGTTGTAGGGTGGTTGGGACGACCCTTGCCATTTGTATACAGGGCCTTCCCTGTAGAAGGTTGTATGAAAAAGAAATATCCATTATTTGAAACAATACGGAAAATTTGACCGACCTGATCTACAAAGTCATATAAATTTCTCTGATAACATCCTTCTACGACACCTTCAAAATCCCTTACCCTCACATGGATTTCCTTGACTTCTCTTAAATGGATTCCTAACTCCCACAAAGTGGAGAGCGGGCAAATGCTGATTCATGAAATCATCCGCCATATCTTGCCAGGTTCTCTAGTTTCCCGAATCTTGTCTAGTATACCAAGTACGTGTTTCTCCTGTCAGGATCCTTATGAAAAACATTATTCTTAGCTTTCGCTCCTTCCCACTCCAACTAACTTGTCACAATATGTCCTCAAATTTGCATAGGGATCACCCATCCCATCGAAGATATCGAACTTTGGAGGCTTATACCCTGTTGGCATATCCATAGCCGGATGTATACACAGATCCTCGTAGTCCGAACTTTCACTTCCCCGGGAAACTTGTAGGTTCTTCACTTGTTTTCTCAAGATTTGTAACTGCTCAAACACTGACTCCTCTTACTTACACCTAGCTTCCCTCTCCATCTCATCGTATTGGTCAATCTCATAAGGCACCCTGACCGTGATAGGTACGGTAAACGTAGGTTCAGAAATGTCATATACTGGAGGAACATATCGCTCATGGGCAGCGGTATGTGCCACGGGTATGTGCTGATTTGGGTGAGTGGTAATAGTAACTTCGTCACGAGGAGGGGTGTGAGTTGTGTTAGTGGTAATAGGAGGGTTTTATGGTGTGTAAACATGGTATGTAGGGAGTGTGGATAGGGGGATTTGGTGGGTTTTCCGGGGTTACTAGAGGTAAGACTTGAGTGGTGGGACTAAATTTGGGGTTTTGTTGGTTTGGCATAATGTGGAAGGAAAGTGGTCGGGAATTGAATCCAAATAAGGAAAGGGAGGTGGTTGATTAAGCGTTGTCACGGCCAGATGTGCTAGTTCTCTTATATGTTGTACTTCCTCCCTTAATGACTCCATATCTTGGGCCATCCTGGCCACTTGTTCATCATTCCAAGTATTTTCCTTCTCTTCTGATTCCCCGGGCTATCGGCTAGGACCAGAGCATATTCAATCGGGTTTTCTGTAGATGACATCTTTCCCTTTGATCTTCGATTATACGGTGGTTCCGCCAGTTTTGGGTCGACATAAGCCAACTTTTCTTCTGGGGAGTAAAAATAAAGTAAAAACAAGAAGAAAGAAAAAGAAAAATAATAGAAGTTAGTTTCTTCATTTATACAAGCAGGAAATCACACAAAGAAATTAATTCATGTATTCAAGCTATCACGTTTTCCTAGAATTTGTGTGACATCTCATTGCCGGAGGTAGGCCTAAATCTCGAACGTTTGACAAACAATTAGACTAGAGACATTTAGATCCAAAGCAAGTTTTGCTTTCACTGATAATGTTTGGACTGAGACAAGTGGTAACAACGGTTACATCAGCGCCTCTGATATTCATAGAACTGCCTGGGCTTAAAAAAATTTCCCTTTTTAGGAAAATAAGAAAACTGGGGATAAGGGTACAAAGTGGAAGAGAAGGAAATCAACCAACTTTTAGTAACCATCCCCGAAATAATTCCCCATCTCCTCCTCTTCTTCTTCTAGCTCTTCCTCCGGATCTTCTTCAAACTCCTCTTCGTCATCGTTGAACTCAGACTACTCTCATAGATCTCCCTCCGTCTCTGTCTTAGATTCTATATGGATGCATTCCACTACTCGATCATCATCTTCAGCAGGTGGAAACATGTGATTGATGGATCCGGGGACCACTTGATGGTGCATTGAGGTAGTCACAACGTAATGTGGCAGGATCTCATGGTAAATTTGCAAAGCAGCCACTTTGTTCTCCAGCCAGGCTATACCCTCTTTGTTTGATCAGGCTAGCTCGTATTCCTCGTTGATCCAGATATAATACTCCGGAGTGCGCCACGAGTTTTGACCCATTGCCATTGTGACCAGATCGTTCCCCTCTTCAGCCTTCTTATCATAGGGATTGGAATTTGTCTGTTGTACTCATCCTCATATAGCTTTGTCCTCGTCCATAGACGTACATACTAGATCATCCTGAATTGTCTGAGAATCCGCAAGGTGAGTATGGTTGGATGTTTTCAAGTCCGGTCAACTTAATGAAGTATTTCTGAGGAGTCCTTAATATTGCCCTCCCACCTAACCATGACAGCTTCTAGTTGACCCATTCTCCACTTAGATTAGTAAAAAACTTCCCTCCACTCTTCTTGTCCATGTGGGGAGACCAATGTCTCATCCTCTTGTTCTGGCTGCGGATCATGTTGCTGACGCCCACAAAGTAGTCAATGGTAGCCTCCTTCTGGAAGAAATGTTGTATGGCCCGGATCTAAAGTATCAATTTACAAACCTTAAAGAAATCATACCCTTATGCACATGCTGAGAAAGCCATTAAAATCTCAGCCAACACCATCGGCACCAGGGTATCTTGAAGGTTACCACGAAAGGTCGCCAGAACCACGAGTAATAAGTTGATGTTGATCCGACCCCTTCTACGCGAGAAGACCAATAATTCCAAAAGTTCCAATGAGAAAGTGATAGGCCTGAGACTATCCCACGTTACTTGATCACACTGAAATTCTCCTGAATACTACTCATAGCTTTTGTGATTTCCAAATTTATCGAATGGCTAGTCTAGGCTCACCCATCCGTACTTGATATTTCTCATACCTCGACTGTTATCTAGAACCAAAACATCCAAGAATCTGTAACCAGGCATAGTGACTAGCTGTATTGGCTTCCTTCCTATGAATGGCAGCTCTGTGAAACTAGTAACTTCTTCCAATGTCGGTACTAACTCACAGTTGGCAAACTTAAACACCACCTTAGCCGGATCCCAGGATTCTATCAGCAGGCGAGTGAGCACCATTTCTGCTCGGGTGTTTAGCAAAGCCGTCAGTTCCCCAGGTGTGTCCAAATCTCATATCTGTGTTACCGACTGATGTTCTTCCTCCACAGTTTTTATTTGTGTGGTGCTCCCATCGCCATGTTGACCTCGGGGATGTTTTGGTTGATTTCCATTGTCTGAAGTAGGTAAAGAAAGGTTTTTGGTAAGTGTTTGCTTCGGATATTTAGGTGTCTTGTCAGGTTTGTTTGTCTTTCCATAGAAGTCATTAGGGTAGTTTTCCTAATTGTGTGGATACCAAGGACCAATTCACCTAAGTTTTATGTAATATGACCTATTTTTTACTAGAGTAAAGTGTTTCCTACTTTTGAATTGGACTGAAGATTGCGAGAAGTTATATCAGTTGACCTGACAAAGCTATTCTCTGAAACTAGAGAGTTTTGAAAAGAAGGTTCGGAGGGATGTGAAATACAACCCTCACGTGCCATTTTGTGTGATAGTGTACGGCCAAGACTCGATAGGAAGGAATGTTATGAAAGTATATGTAAAGCAGTAACAGAGAAGGGTGTAGCAATTATAAACATGATAATAAGCATAAAGGCAAATAAAGAATGTAAGCATGTAATTGCAAATTTAACTACATTTCAATCAATGTACAAACAAATATAAGCGCCAAATTCAGTCTAAGTCTGCTAAGGTCAAAACCTAAGTGTGAGATGCCCAACAAAGTTGACATGTTGTTGCACCCTATTTTGCACTAGTCAAAAGAAGATTCAACTTTTGGTTTCTCTGTTATTGATGCAAGAGAGTACTCACCTGATATTTATAGGTATACTAGGGTACTTATTTAACTACTAAAGTCATATACTTTATTGGTCTGCTAACCGGTGAGATTTTTGGTAAGGTTCTTGTTCTTCTATGGGAAGGTGTTGTCACCCCTTATAATCTACCTGAGGTAGCTCATAGGACTTAGACTATGTTTAGGACTAATTATTTGTTCTATGCCTTAATTAATGTTCAAAAGGAGTGAAGCTTACCATATATTAGGGCGTAATACTTGTAAATAAGGAGTGTAGTATAAAGAGGATGGATTTAAAGAAGCCTTAGGAAAATAATGTTAGCATATATAAGCTTGAAAATAACATTGAAAGATAAGATGTTTGGATGTAAATGTTTTAAAGAGAAGCTAAGTTACTTTGTTTCCTAAATCATAGAAGTTCATATTACCCTAATGAGTAAAAGCGTTATGAAGATGAACCTAAGATATACCTTGATTTTAGATAGTAGACTTGAGGAAAACTGTTTGAAAGCCTTTGTTTCTTCTTTTTTTTGG
>MDKI01230540.1:0-18116 GCA_005239505.1 Nicotiana paniculata
GTTCATTGTATCATTGTATAAACAAGATATAATATATTATTTTCTCCCGTGCTTTCTCACAGAAGGAAAATTTCATTTTTTGAAATAAGAAGAGAAAGAAGATTAACGACAGAAAGGAAGTTATGAAATTGATAAAGGAATTTGAGAACTAATGATCAAATCTTTAAACCTTGGGAAAGAGAAAATCACAAAAAGTACCGTTCAATAATAATGAGGATAATTGTTACTTATAACTACAACTAAACTCCTACCCTAGGCAGGACTCTTACTTTAAGGTAAGATTTTCTATTCTAGGTAACATTCCAAATAAAATTGTTCAACATTAGAAAAGATATACCAAAAACGAAATATACTAAAATAGCTGAAAATAGAAAAAAGGTTAGACAGTTATTAATAGACTGTAATTCCACCAGGATTACATATCATGGGCCACTCGCCCACTCCGTGGCAATAGACAAGAAGAGGAAGAGCAAGATAAGTGCTGCATTTGCTTCAGGAAAAGAAATGTCAAAACTGAAATTATGTTGACTTTCAATATATCCGCTCATAAGTGTTGTCGAGGAGGTGATTTCCTGTTAACATCTTGCCCAATTAAATTAATTAAAACCGAGCAACAGTTTAGCACGGGAACTTACTTGGTATATACATGAACCGTGGGCTCTATACCTCGAGCACGCATCTTTTCAAAGGTTTCACGTGCACGATGCATGTCACCACGCCTTCCATAATAGTTCACCATTAAACCAAACTCTTTCCTGGATGGCTACAAAAAGAAGGTATCACTTTCTCTGAAAAAATATGGTCAAAAGCTCTGCAGAAGCATAACTGTACTTCATCCATTTCAAGTACAAATAAGCTAAGTATCTGTCAACGCAAGTATGATACAGTACTTTCATAGAGGAGAAGCTTATGAGACTCAAACAATTATAGAATATAGCAAGAATAAAGGTGACATTTTTGTCAGTAGATAGCCACATTGAAGATAGCATATAAGCAATAAAAAGATCAAATGTATAAAACAGCTTGCATTGATGTAGAAAAACATAATTTCAAAAATATTAATCCCTGTATCCTAGTTTATACAATACACTTTCAATTATGGGAGTCCAAAATGTTGGACACCATTCTACTTATAATATTACTCTACACAACATTCAACAGTTTCAAGAATAAAATGGCTCGCATGGAATATCATTTTGATGGGCAAGCTACGACATTGACACAAAAATTAATCGAATATTTGTCGAAGTGGCTCAACTGTACTACCAGAATATTAAGTCTTAAGACTGATGAATCCATCAAGTATGATAGTTCCGGCATCAACTTTCTCATAAATATGCATATAAAGCAGCCTCTATTATCAAACTTAACCTATTATTACCTACTAACAATACCCGTAAAAAAAGTAAGGTATATCTTGGGCTGTCAAACCTTAAAGGCATGTTAGGTGACAAAGAAGATGTGGTAAAGCATATGGGTTGACAGAAGCAATCTGTATAAATCTCAAGGAACGTATAATTGGTGAGTTCTCCATCAGTCACAAATTGTTTGTTCCCTTTCATTTTCACAGAGTTTAATAAAAGAGTAGGTCACGACATAATGCTACAGATACTGTTCTAAAATCGTAACCTCATGCAAAAAGATGCAAAAGCCAATACTCTTGTAAAAGAACAAAAAAGCACGAAAGAAGAATTCATCTAAGAAAAAACACACCACTTTTGGTAACCCAGGAGAGGAAAATGGGACACAAAATGCAGGACATAGCAGTAATTAGTATTAAGTTTCAATGGAGCAGTATATCTTGCATAAGACAAAAAAACTGAGAAATTCTTTCAAGAGGCAACTGAAAACTAACATACATAATTAAACAAAAAAAAATGATCATGGCATCAAGCGTTTGAGAACTCTTATGTAATTATGTTTCCAGTACTCTTGGACTTGCTTTAGAACCAAATGTAGCAGTGCTTAGGAGGTGGTGGATCGCCTAGAAACTTTATATCACCATGTCTATGTTGGAGATTGAACCCTTATACCTAAAGTCTGCACCAACTTCATTGACTACTAGGCCACATCCTTGGATGCTTATTTTTTACATTGTTCTGAACACCACTACACATTGCCGCATCCTTCTGTTCACCAAAAACATTTGGCAAACAGCTCCATACAAGAGACGATAAACAATGTTGTCAAAGGTGCGCTTAAGCCCTGAAGCGAGGCACAAAACATGTTGAGCGCTTCACCTCGCTAAACCGGCGCTTCAATGTCGTCATCAAGGCTCTAAGGCATACTGTTCCTTGATAATGAGTGTAATCCGTTGGAGGCAAAACTAAACAATTTGATATTTCACTTTATGGCAATTTTTTTTCAATTTTGTTTGTCCATATATTTGTTACTCATGCTTATAATTATTAGTCTTGGACTACACACACATATTTGTATTTTTTCTCTCCTTTTGCGTCTTTCTTCGTTGAAGTCCACGCTTTATTTGCACTTTTCGCTTAAAGTCCCACCGGACCTTAGAGCTTTTTTGCTATTTTCGGATAACACTAATCCAATAATAGTTCCTACAGCACAACCAAAACGAAAAGACAATTGGACATTCTTTGGTGTCACCAAAATTCAATCAAAAGGGAAAATAAACCCCTTTGTTTTGTAGCCTAATAATGGTAGCATCATTAGCATGACGAGCTTCAAAATGATTGTTTGCCGAAATTCCAAGTCTCCAGCACAAGAAAAGAGTCAATCAATAAACTCTCTAAGGCTCAAGAAAATGAAACAAGTTAAAAACATGCACTACCTATGAAACATACAGTCTCTCTACCTTCACAAAGGTAGGAGTAAGGTCCGTGTACACACTACCCTCCCCTCCCCACCCCACGATGTGGGAAATACTGGGTATGTTGTACCTATGAAACATGTTCACAACCTCCGTCACTCTCGCAAAATCTAAAATTTTATAGCTTTGCTAATAGGCCGAAGACTCTCACATACCATTTGCAAAACACATTAGTATACACATATTAGCACTAAAAGTGTTTTTAGAACTAATCCTATAAAACAGAATTAGAATTCCAATTCTTTATCTTACTTCATTGTTTTCTTATAACCTTACTGGAATTACACTTCAAGGTGCTAACATCATTGTAAGCAAATGTAAATTAAGGGCATCTCAGTAAGCATGATACCTTCTTGATTCTCTCGAAAGCACGCACCACGGCCTGCCAATTCTCTGGCTCTGTATCTAGAACTTTCCTCAAATCCCTCCTTGACCCTTCCCTCTCCTCATGCCACTTGGACCTATACTCCACATCATCTTCCCCTTCCACCCACCTCTTCCTTTCCTCCGTTTTCGCCTTCATTCTCCTCCCATCATCCAATTTAACAGTCAACACTCTTCCATGAAATTCAACCCCATCAAACTCCACAGCCTTCATTGCCGCCTTTTCAGCAGTTGAGCTTGAGCCTCCATATATCACAAACCCAAATCCCTTATTCATTTCTGTTTCATGATGACCCTTTATTAATATCACACTCTTTATAGGCCCAAATTGTCTAAAGAACTCTTCTAGCTCCTTCTTTTTAACCCATAATGGTAAATTCCCTATAAAAATTTTACCTTTTTCTCTAAATTCACTACTTTTTCGCATTTCCTCATCATCTGAATAGTCCAAATCACTCTCATTAGATGCTAACGGCGGCGGAGGGGGTGGGGGTGGGGGTGGGGGTGGTGAGAGTTTATTGGATAACCAAAGTTTGTTAGAGAGGGACGGTGGGGGCGGTGAAGTGGCAGGAGGAGAATTAAGTAGAAGTTTTAAGGGGTTTTTAGTAAATTCAAGATTCTGAGGAAGAGGGGTGTTATGGGATTTGTTGTTGTTGGTTGTGGGACGGCGGAGACTGGTGGAGGAGTAGGAGGTGGTGGGTTTATCTGAGGAGTCGTTAGAGGAAGACTTGAGGGAGAGAATGGAAGTGGAAGTGGCAGAGGGATGGTGTTTTCCGGTGAGAATGGAGGTGGTGAAGGGTGGCGGAGTTGGAGAATAGTGTGCGGTGGAGGAGAGGGAGAAGATAGTAGTACTATCCATTATCATCTCAACTTCCACTTGTTACAGTGTTGAGAGTTTATAATGTTAAACATGGTTTGTGTTGGTTCAGTCATCAGTGGCAATTTTGGTAATTTGTTTGCCTAATTTAACTACCAAAGAGCTAAAGATAATTTGGAAGCATTTTTCCAAATTTTGTTTTCAATATCTGTTTGTTTATAGATTTTAAATTTTTTTTTTTTGTAGATTTTATAAATAATATTTTCAAATTTTAAAAACAGCTCTAGAGTATGTTCTGAAGTATTGTACTCACAAAACTTCAAAATACAATTTTAACTTTCAAAAATTATTTTTTATTTTATATTGAAAAATATATTTTTTCATGTTTCAATCAAGTATATGTCCAAACTCCAAACACTAATTTAAATTTTTTATTGGTTACCGAGTTTAAAAAAGAAAATGTAATATTTGGTTTGTTTTATTGTTTTAAGATATTGATATTGTACTTTAAAAACGTTAAAGATTTTTGATACTATACTCTTAAACATATTTATAACAACTTCTTAGTTAGAGAGAGAAAAGGGTGAAATTCAAAAATAGCCAGATTTACAAGTGTTAATTGAAAAATAGCCACAGTTTCAAAAGTAATCGAATAAGTCTGAACAAAAATATTGTTCAAAATCCGAAAAATATTCCAGCATAATATGATGGAAGTTCATACACAGTCACAGGTGCTCCATCTCTAGTATATCATGTTGGAACTTTTCATGTGCTGGAGTTCTAGCATAATGTGTTAGTTCCAATCTCGCTGGAGTTCCAGCATAATATCCTTCCCCGGACCTTACTTTTGTGAGAATACATTAGGTTGTTGTATCTACCAATAAATTATGTTGGATGAACTTTTTATAAATCACCATTTATGTTCTGATCCATTTAAAAAAAGTTTTGAAAAAATAGTCTCGTGCCAAATCTTGAAACACGTTCCTAAACATCCTAAACATTTCGAAGCACTATAAATTTCTGATGACCAATAGAAATTTTTAGCTACAATCTTAAAAAATCTTGGTGATTCAGAGTAACACTTAACCTAGCAGCAACAGTGATATTTTCTTCTTTCGTCTTTTCTTATGCTCACATAGTGACAATTCCATAAATTTGCACAAAATTTTCATTGCATTAAGAAGCCCTTTTAGTTATAGAAGATGGATCATTGTATTAGCAACATATGGTACGACTAAACAGGATGATTAACAGTTTAACAATGATTCTGAAGAAATCCAATGACACAAGGAAAACATATCAAATCAGTAATCCTTTTCAAAGTACCATTAATCTTTATCCTGTCTCATCTCTTCCTTTGATGCAGAACCTCATCCTTAAAATTTTCTTGTATTTCACTGCAGCAAAACCTGTTTGTTCTTGCATCATTTTACTCACATTAACTGGATGTAGAATTTTAAGCACTACTGTAGAAGTCACGCTTCAGCTTTGCCAAAGATACAGTACGTTTGTTGTGTGACTATAACTAACTCACTTGTGCTTCTTCCCACCAGCAAGAATGTGTTGAATCCTGGGGCGGGAGGTTATTTAATAGGGTACGTGAAAGAATGATCTCTTCAACTTAGGTATTTTATGTATATAGTTTCTAAAATTATATGTTGGCACCCATGCTGAATTGTGCACTTGATTAGTTATTGAGTTATTCACACAAAGGAACGATTCCCACTTAATACTTGTTTTCTTCTTTCTTTAATCGTACACCCATGTTCTAGAAATCCTAAAACCATGTCTGACTAGGTTGGGATAATACTATATCATTGCATTAGCAACGTAGGTACTAAACAGGATTCATAAAACTGGATTCTGAAGAAACCCAATGGTTGATTAACAGGAAACCTTGTGTAATCAGTAATCCATATCAAAGCAATCTTTATCCTGTGTGGATGAAATTAGAGGCAAATCCACTTTTGAAACACAGATATAATAGTGGATCAACTAAATATAAGAATGACATTGGACCATGTAACACTCTCCAGCAGCAAACGTAATTAAGGAAAATAAATCACATGCATTTAGAACCAAGATTCAAGAACAGTGAGTTTTATCATCTCTTAAAACATAAACAAAATGAGCTTGGCTTCTAATAATCCTTGAACAAAATAGGGAGATCTAACACAAATAATCTACCAAAAGTTTCAGCTTTTTTTTTTTGGAGATTGAAACCTGCCAAAAAGTTTGGGCTTAGATTTGTTCATGATGTCTTAAAATCTGTTCTTAGTATTTCCTGCCACCAAAACCACCTGCACCACGACCATAGGTTGGGAGAGCTGCCACTGCCTGTGGTTCTGCAGCCTGCTTAACAACACCAGGAAGGTCAGACATGCCAAGAGCTGAAAGCATGTCAAGGGTCTCCTTGTCGACCTCAATCAAATCAGTCTTAATGGCAGACTCGTCGGGAACAAAGTCCATACGTCTCTCACGCTCCTCCTCTTGCAATTTCAGGGAGATGCCTCTAACAGGTCCCTTCTGAATGCGCTTCATAAGGTGGGTGGAAAATCCAGCAATCTTGTTGCGGAGACGCTTTGAAGGAATTATGGCAACTTCCTCCAAGATCTTCTTGTTGGTGTGGAAATCTAAGGTCATTTTTGAGTAGTACTTCTCAATTACCTGTCTAGATGACTTCTTCACGGTCTTGGTGCGAACACGACCCATCCTTGCAGCTGCTACTTAGCACGAACCCTGTAGAATATATGAAATAAGAATATCTACTGATACAGTTCTTCAAAAGAATCTAGATATTGTATCATATTGTTGTGAATCAATTAATCTCAACGTACCAAATAAGACCAGTCAAACATATCAATCAACCATCTCAATTGCACACAATATTGAGGTCAACTAAGGGAACCCTGTGACTAGGCGCTCTATCCAAGTGTAAATAATTACAAAACTACTTTACTTGTAAATCATTGCCTTTAAAAGCAAATAAGTGTGTCTTTAAATCTAGAAGTGCCTAAATCTCTCATTTGCCCGGTCTCTACCTTTGAAGCATGTATAAAAAAAGGTATATATGTAATAAAAAAAAGTTAAGAATCATCATGGACAGGCATGACATGGATGGGTTACTTTTGTTACATTTTTGGTGTAAACAAAACTTTGTCAGTGATGCTGAAGAAGTGATAAAGCTAATAGATTCCCTGTAAGAATAGAAGTGAAATACTTTCTGGTTTGTGACCTGTAAATACTATTGTCAGCACCTTCTTGGTCAAAATATCAATTGAACACTTGCCATTTCCAAAAAAAACAAGATGTCGATGGTTTATTCGTAAAAACCAACAAAACAAGAACAGAAATATAAAAAAGAAAAGGTCAAACTCGAAATCTCCCATCATTAGTTTTACCAAATCCTCGATAAACTTATCGAATTTCTGGAAAATATGAGAATTTCCTTTTACAATACACAGCATCTTCCTTCATCAGCCTAATGACATAAAAGCATTTCTATTGCTCAGATCTACATAAATTAGTCAAATTCAGCACACCCTTAATAAACAAGATCCAACATTTTATATCCAGTGCCCAACATATTCACAATGCACACAAAACTACAGACCACATTGCATCATACAACCAGTTGATTTAACTGTTCTATTTAAAGTTTTTAATACTACAAGAATCACTTAACAATCTCAGAAACAGTATGTTGAAAGCTACTACACAAGAAGCCAATAGCTAATCAACTAATCTCCTTCTATCCTCCTCAAATAGAAAACCTAATAAACCAAAAATTCCTAAACGGGTTCGTTTAATTATATTAAACATCCAAGCCTTCAGTATTAGCCTAAAACAGAATCAGAAACAGGCACACATAGAATACTATGAAAACACAACACAACCAAACATTGTCATTTTCTAAAATTAACTATCTTTCTCTTACTTTAAAAATATCAAACAGTCTTTTAACCTAAAAAAAGATTTTAAAAAAATACATATAAACTGAAATAATTAGATACACAAAATGTAACTAGAATATATACACTAAGAATTCAAATTTGTGATCAAACAATATAGAAAGATGTATAAAATTCCTAGGAACTTACTTGAAGATTTGGAGCGGAGACGACTCGAGTGCGGCAGGTGAGCAATGTTGTTCTTGCAGCGGAAAAAATATAAGAGGGGAAGCTGAAGGGAATTAGGGTTTTAAGTTTCACTTGGACAGCATGGGCTGCTAAAAGTTGCTATCTTTTTGGGCCGATTGTTTTGGGCCGCTCGTATGTCATAAAACTTCAAAACTGACTTATAAGCACATTTTGACTTATTTAGGCGTTTGGTAAACATCCAAAGTGCTTATAATCCAAGTGCTTATAACCTAAAATTAGCCATAAGTAAAGGTGTCTAACGGGTGGGCCAGGTCGGGCTGAGTTGGGGTTTTATTGAACCGGACGGGTAAGGGTACCGGGCCGGTTATCGGTTATTATTAACAGATTTAACGGGTTCGGGTTGATCGGGTAAAAAATAAACCGTATGGGTTATGGGTTTAACGGGCCGGACCGGGCCGATTTACAGTAAATTTTATTTTTTTGGAATTTTTTTATAGCTATCGTAAAAATATAAACAAAAAAACAAACTTATAAAAATAGTGTTTGAATAAAGGATGCAAAGACTTTAAAATTCTTACATTTGAATATATCGTTAAATAATTGGTACCGTCTAATAATATTAAAATAACAAACTAAAACTTGCAAATTAAACTATTAGAGTTTACATTTAATACTTCAAATTAAAGTTCAAACTTGAACTTATACGTCTAATAATATTAAAATAACAAACTAAAACATTAAGCATAAATGCATAATACGTCTAATAATATTAAAATAACACAAATTGTCTCAAATCAATTAATCAAACGAATTTCTGGTGGACGCTCAAGACAACTCTTTATATGCCTCCTTAAACAGCCTGTGCCCGTTCACTTTGGACGAAGATTTAAGATTATACCACAATTCCTGCACTTTACTTTGTAAACTATCTTTATTTTCTTCTACCATATCAAAGTGTTCCCAATCATATGAGCGCACTCTAGAATCACGGAGCATGATTTAACTTGAATGAAAGAAAATGAGAACTTGAGATTTGAGATTGAGAAATGAGAGATGAGTGAAGAAATGAAGAAGAAAGGGGTGTATTTATTTAGAAAAGGTTAAATTTATAAATTGAAAAAGTGTTATTTTTTTTTAAAAAGGGCCATTTGTGCAAATTTGTCGTTGGGCAACGGCTCCCTGCCAAGGTGACGTTGCCAACGGATAAGTGGGGCCCAAATATTTAAAAAACAAACAAAAATTTTTTACCGTTGTACCGGTCTGGTCCGGGCCGGTTAACCCAGTAAAGTGTATTGTTCACTTTGACCGGTCCGGTTAACCGGTACCCTAAACTAAACGGACCAACCCCCTCTACCCCGCCTACCCAGCCCCACCCGGCCACTTACATACCGGGCCGGTCCGGCTCTGGGTCAACCTGGCCCGTTAGACACCTTTAGTCATAAGCTGGTCACCCCAAAATTATGGTTTTTCAGCTTATAAGCACTTTTAGTTTGACCAACACTTTTACTTATTTATCTTTCTAATATTTTCTAATTCACAAAATACTTTCCCCAAAATAATTTCTTGACTTTCTCTTCATTCCATATTTGTTGCTAATTATTTTTTTACCAAGAATTTTTTTAATTTATAATCTTTTAAAAGATATGCTAGGGTATTTTACTTATTTTAACAAAAAAATAGCTTATTAGCACTTTTTATCAAACACATCAACTGTTTATTACCAGTTTCAGCACTTTCATCCAAACACGTAAATGCTTATTTTAAAAATCAGTTTCAGCACTTAAACAAACTTTTCGGCACTTCAAACTTATCAGATAGTTACAATCATCTAATCCAAACTGGCCATAATAACTTAAGCGTGTTTAGTCCGAAGTTTTAGCAAATAAACTAAAAAACTTAAGCATGTTTAGTCTGAAGTTTTCGCAAATGAACTAAAAAACTCAAGCATATTTAGTCTGAAGTTTTCGCAAATGAACTAAAAAACCTAAGCATATTTAGTTTGAAGTTTTAGCAAATGAACTAAATAACTTAAGCATGTTAAATATGAAGTTTTAGCAAATGAACTAAATAACTTCAACATGCATTAGCAAAAACTCATTAGAAAATTACATACTGCAAGACAAAAATTTAAGCATGTTTAGTCTAAAGTTTTAGCAAATGAACTAAAAATCTTAAGCATATTTAGTCTGAAGTTTTCACAAATGAGCTAAAAAACTTAAGCACGTTTAATCTGAAGTTTTAGGAAATGAACTAAACAACTTCAGCATGTTTAGACTGAAATTCCGGATAAAATTATGACAAAATTGTAGAATGCAGGTAAATAACTCCAGTATGCATTATCATGAAGTTTTAGCTTCAATGTGCACTAACTTCATGCTATATTAACATGAAGTTTTAGCTTCAACATGAAACAACTTAATGCTACATTAGCATGAAGTTTTAGCTTCAAGGTGAAATAGCTTCATGCAAGTGTGACTGTGAACATGAATCTGGACAAATTTCTGATTTTTTGATAAAGCTGGTGAGAAAAGAGGAGGAGATCTTTTTTCACGAATGAGGTTGCGTAATGTCAGGGATGTAATTGTCATATTATTACGGATTTCTTATCAGCTGGTTACCAAATCAATAATTTTGAAAAGTAGGGTACAAGTTAAAAGGTGTCACAAATATAGGATACGACTGCAAAACCCCCATATTTTTTGCTTGTAAAATATAGTGCCGGAAGAAAATACATAGAGGAGTTTTTTTATAAAAGAAAAAAAAAACATATATAGGAGTAAGAACGAATTACCAGAACTATTTCAAAATTTACTAAATAGAGAATTGATTGATATATATGATGTGCAGTTGAAAATATCACATCTTTTTTTTAACTTCTTTTTTGTATTTCTTTTGTTAATACATTTTTATTAACTTCCACGAAGAGTGTGTATAGTTGTGTTGGTGTGTCTCAGAAAAAAAATTATTCCCGTTCGGTGTTTATTCCAATAGTATAAATACTTTATATGTATTGTATATACATTGTCGTCACTTGAAGTTAGTTTTGGTAAATTAACATGTTTGCATATATTTTTTTTATATATAAATTTAGGAAATAAGAGTTATTTAATGCCCATACATATAATGTAAGTCATCACTTATGATCAAGAGTGGCAAGTGGGCCGGTCCAGGATCGGGACCGGCCTGGGATCGCGGGCCAAATGGACCTAGGCCGGTTAGAACCGTGTACGTGGGCCTAGTCTGGCTTCTGGGACGATTTTTCACTATAGGACCAGATCGGTCCTTGGCGGGCCCAAACGGTCTTAAGCGATCCCAACGGTCAAAATTCAAAAAAAAAAAACTTTCCCGTTGGGCAGCTCAAAATCTAGCCGTTGGCCTTTAAAAAATAGCCATTAGCTATTTACAAAATAGCCATTTAACCCTCCCAACTTTGTTTTAACCCCAAACCTTTTATAATTATACTTTTTTCCTATTTTAAACTATAAATACCCCATTATTCTTTTATTTTTCTTACAAAATCATCAATCTATATCCGTCCTACACCAAACTTTTTATAATTACATTTTTTCCCTGTTCCTCCTCCACTTCCCCCGGATCCTCGAAACAAACCCCATATCCGTCCTACACCTGCTATTCTTGATAGCGATAATAGTTTATTAAAATTTACCGAGAGTCAATTTTGCCATAATATTGGAGCTACTGAAGAATTAAACTATGAATTAATGAATGTTCTTTATTCTAATCCAACTATTGATGAAAATGATGATGAGGAAATAGATTTTGATGAAACTCAATCGGATGATGATACACCCAATAGTCCTGCTCCTGAAGTTAAGCCAACTAGTGATAACCCTGCTTATCCAATGATGCCCCGTCTGATACTTCTGTTACTGCCCCTACTTTTTCTAGACAACCTACCAAACTGACAGAAACATCTCATGTTTGGCCTTTTTTACTCAATTAATTCCAGAAAATAAGGCTAAGTGTAAAACTTGTGGCAATGAGTTAATTTTTAAATATTTTGGATTTGGATGGGGGAGAGAGGGCTTTGACTAGACACATAGTGATACACCCTCAAGATAGAGTCAAATATCTTCATCTGAAAGCTTTGGCCGAACGGAAAAGTGTACCTACTCCTAGTCAGGATGACCTTAGTACCGGGTCAAATCAATTTCAATCGGAAATTAACACTATTACCGGTGGTATTTTATATTATGATCCAAAAAAAGATTAAGATGAATTGGCAAAAATGATAATTGTTATGTGCTTACCCTATAGTTTTCCTTCTGACCCTAACTTTGTGCATTATAGTAGGAAAATTTTTAATCCTACTTATAAAGGTTTTCATCGCACAACCGTAAAGAGCGATATTTATAAATATAAACATGAATATGAACAATATTTGCGCTATTTATTTACTCATATAAATTATCATGTTGCTATTACAACTGATATTGATAGAAGTGGTAACGACTGTGATTACCTTACTATTACCGGTCATTGGATTGATGAGGATTGGATAATGCAAAAGCGCATTATTGCTTATAGAATAATTAATTCACGTCACACAGGACAGTTTATGTCACGACTCGGAATTTTCACCATCAGGACCGTGATGGTGCCTAACGTTTTATTTGCTAGGCAAGCCAACATTAGAGATCATTAAGCCATTTCTAAACTGCTTCAGTGATTTACAACAATTAAGCTACAATAAGTAAAAAAGAAAAATGTGGAAATCTATAATAGTCTTAACATTTATACACAACTACCCAGAATATGGAGTCACAATCCACGAACATTCTAAGATTTACTACAAACATTTCGAAAGAAGTACAACTATTTGAATAAAAGTAAAATAGTAAACAGAGAGGATAGACGGGGACTTCAGAGCCTGTGAATGCTGACAGGACTACCTTGAGTCTCCGATCAGATGAAGCCAGCAGCTAACTCAGGGTCAACTCGGTCCAACACCAAAATCTGCACAAGAAGTGTAGAGTGCAGTATCAGTACAACCGATCCCATGTACTGTTAAGTGCCGAGCCTAACCTCGACGAAGGAGTGATGAAGCTACGGCGGGACACGCACAATAAAACCTATATACAGTGAATAATAGTGACAGAAAAGAAGGCAAAATAACGTAAAAATAGTAACTTGCAAGGAATAATACATCATCCAACGTGTCTCATCAGTGTTCAACTATAACCAATCCTTAAGTGCAATTCAAAGCTACTCTACAACTCACACAGTCAAAGAAAGAGCATAAACACTTAAATTGTTGCAGCGAGCAACCCGATCTCACCGTACATATCACAATCCTCCCTTATTTCTTCTTAATATCATAAATAATAAAATATAGATAAAATGTTACAGCGTGCAACCCGATCCCACCATATGATAATAAACACAATCACGGTTCACCCTTATATCACCACATTCCACTTTTATTACACCTATTGCAGCGTGCAATCCGATCCCACCGTATAATAACAATTCACCCTTATTCCTTCTCAATATTTCACCGTATTCCACCTGTTGCGGCGTGCAACCCGATCCCACCATATGATAATAAACACAATCACGGTTCACCCTTATATCACCACATTCCACTTTTATTACACCTATTGCAGCGTGCAATCCGATCCCACCGTATAATAACAATTCACCCTTATTCCTTCTCAATATTTCACCGTATTCCACCTGTTGCGGCGTGCAACCCGATCCCACCATATCCATGTCAATTACACAGGAAGTATAAAAATTTCACAATTTAACACAAGACCCTTCTCAATACTTAAACTTCAGAACAAGGCAAATGAAAAGCTTGTACTCAATGATACTTTAGGTAAGGAAGCTTGAAAGAGGGAATTCTCTTATCTATGATGACGATGTCGGGTAGGGTGTCATAGAAAGATGTTTGGGGTAGTGGTTGTAAGTTCGAAGGCTTTTGTTTATTCGAGTGAGGATGTGAATAAGTAGAAAAGGAAATAATTAGACCTCCTAGGGATAAGAGACATAGGGCTAAAGAGAGAGCCAAAAGCGTATAACTAGTATTAAAACCTTGTAATAGAATATGCTTGTTCGCCCCAAGCTCATCCGAGAGAAGTGAACGTCTACGAAAAAGCTGTCGTAAAGTCTAGCCCCAGTTCTGCCTGAAAGTCTCTCCGTAAAAAATAATACCTTTTTTCCGGATATTTAAGAGGTGGGTTGGTCAATCCATTTTTGCCATTGGAGAGGCACTTAGCAGCCAAATATGGATACTACTCATCGAGACCAAACCAGAATATCACTAAAATACCGATAAGAAAAGCTTAAGCAAGTAATGGGGGACAATGAAACTACGGGATAACAAATATCTTCAACAAGAAGAAAACAATATCCAACAGATAGCAATTAGGCATGGAATTACAAGTAGGCATGTAACAATTAAAGCAGAGAAAGAAACAATAAAAGGAGAACATGAAGGAAATAGGAAAAACAGATAAATTGGCGGTGCATAAGTACTCTTCACCTCACATATACGTTGTTCACATGATTTTCACATAACAATTAAGGCAAGGATTCCTAATCCCTCAAGCCAAAGTTAGACACAACACTTACTTCGATCCACAAGCCACTCACTACTCAACCTCCAAACCACTTGTATCTAGCCATAATCATCTTAATAACATTGAATATTTCTAAAGTAATCAATGACAATGCATAAATTTAGTTTTCCCAAACTTTTCCCCAAAAAGTAAAAAAATCGACCCGGGCCCGCTTGGTCAAAACTCGAGGTTCGGACCAAAACACATTCACCCATTCACTCCCGAACCCGAATATGCAATTAGTTTCAAATTCGACCCAAAATTGAGGTCTAAATCCCAATTTTTCAAAAATCCCTAATTCTACCAAAACGCCCAATTTTTACCACGGAAATCCTAGATTTTAGGTTGAAAATTCATGGAATGCAATAGGTAATTGAAAGAAAATGGTTTAGAATCACTTAACAACACTTTGGGGAAGAAATTATCTTGAGAGAATCGCCTCTAGGTCGTTTGGCTTTTGAAAATGTGAAAGAATGGCCTAAGTCCCGTAATGGGACTGTTTAATAGTTGGACGACAGTGTTCATCGCGTTCGCGAGGACACTGTTGTGTTCGTGAAGAGAAGCTTCCTAAAGACTTACACGATCGCGGAATTCCCATCATGTTCGCGAGGGCTACGCCCCCTGGACTTCACGTTCTCAAGCCCTCCCTCGCGTTCGAGATGAAGAATGACTGATCCCCTCCCCCAGGTCCCTAAAGCATCGCGTTCGCATTGGGCTGGTCGCGCTAGCGAAGGGTCAAGCCCCTATTGCTCAGTGTTCACGACCCATCCTTCGCGTTTGCGAAGAAGAAAAATCCTCCCCAGCCCAGATCCCCCTTCACGATCGCGAGAGTGACTACGCGACCGCGAAGCACAACGCATCAGACATCAGATACAACACTTTCAAACCAGATTTTCTAAGTCCAAACATTCTGTAGCTTATCCGAAACTCATCCAAGCCCTCGGGGCTCCAAACCAAACATGCACACAAGTATAAAAACATTATAAGGACTTGCTCGTGCGATCAAATCGCCAAAATAACACCTAAAACTACGAATTTAGCACCAAATCGAATGAAATTTTCAAGAAAGCTTTAGAAATTTTACTTTCACAACCGAGTGTCCGAATCACGTCAAACTGACTCCGTTTATTACCAAACTTCACAGACAAGTCATAAATATTATATTGAATCTGTACCGGGCTCCGGAACCAAAATACGGGCCCGGCATAAAAAATGCCAAACATCAATATATTCTTAAAAATATTAGATTTTCAGACTTTTAATTTTCAATAAAAATTCATAACTCAAGCTAGGGACCTCAAAATTCGATTACGGGCATACGCCCAGGTCCCATATTTCAATACGGACCCACCGGGATTGTCAAATCACGGGTCCGGGTCTGTTTACCTAAAACATTGATCGAAGTCAACTCAAATCAACTTTTAAGGTAAAAATTCTTATTTTTATCAACTTTCAACATAAAAGCTTTCCGGATACACGCTCGAACTGCGCACACAAATCGAAGAGGGTAAACATGAGATTTTTAAGGCTTAAGAGCGCAGGATCGAGTTCTAAAACATAAGATGACCTTTTGGGTCATCACATTCTCCACCTATAAAACAACCGTTCATCCTCGAACGGACATAGAAAAGTACCTGAAATGGTGAATAGGTGGGGATATCTACTCCGCATGTCCGACTCGGACTCCCAAGTAGATGCCTCAGCGGGCTACCTCTCCACTGCACTCGAACTGAAGGATAACTCTTTGATCTCAATTGACAAACCTGCCGGGCTAGAATAGCCACCGACTCCTCCTCATAAGTCAAATCCTTGTCCAACTGGACAGAGCTAAAATCTAACACATGGGACAGGTCACCATGATACTTCCGGAGCATGGACACATGGAACACTAGATGAACTGTTGATAACCCTGGAGGCAAAGCAAGATTATAAGCCGCCTCTCCCATTATCTCGAGAATCTCAAAAGGCCCAATATATCTAGGGCTCAACTTGCCCTTCTTTCCAAACCTCATGACACCTTTCATGAGTGACACCCGCAACAATACTCTCTCCCCGACCATGAATACCACATCACGAACTCTACGGTCGGCATAACTCTTTTGCTTAGACTGAGCTGTGCGAAGTCGATCCTGTATAATCTTGACCTTATCTAAAGCATCCTGTACTAGATCTGTACCCAACAACCGAGCCTCTGCCGGCTCAAATCACCCAACTGGCAATCGACACCGTCTACCATATAATTGTTCATATGGAGCCATCTGAATGCTCGACTGGTAGCTGTTGTTGTAGGCGAACTCTGCAAGGGGCAAGAACTGATACCACGATCCTCCGAAGTCTATAACACAAGCGCGGAGCATATCCTCCAAGATTTGAATAGTACGCTCGGACTGCCCGTCCTTCTGAGGATGGAATGCTGTGCTCAACTCAACCCGCATACCCAACTCACGTTGTACTACCCTCCAGAAGTGCGAGGTGAACTGTGTACATCAATCGGAAATGATAGACACGGGCACACCGTGAAGTCGTTGTTGATACCCAATTTTTCCCTCATATTATATATATATATATATACACTTTCAAAATAGTGCATATGCATCATCATTTGATTTATAAGCACACACAAGTATTTTTTATAATTTTCCATAATTTTCAAAGGCTTTAAATCAATTTATTTCTGCATTTCATTTTGTAAATATCCAATAATTATCCTCCAAATTATTTTTATGATGATTTAATCATCTAAACTTATCATTTATACCAAAGTAAAGTTTTGAATATTTTTCACTGCATTTCTTATAATTATATTTGCATTTTTAAGGCTGATTATATAGCCCATATGCATGTATAATTACATTATCTATGCAGAAAAATGAATTTTTATATTTTTATAATGTTAAGTAATTATTTTTTTATCATTTTAGTGCGAAAATGATATTTTTGTTATTTATTAATTATTTTTATAAATTATTTATTTATTAAACATTGGGTATTTAAAGTCTGGCCCTAAATTTACCTTAATTTCGGACCTAAACTACCCAGTCCCAGCCCAATAACATTTGAGCCAAAACCAAATAACCCCCAACCCAACAAGTTAAACTAATCCGACCCAGAACCCCCAACTAATCGTGGCTGTTGATATCTGAGATCAACGACCCATATTACCCCGTCCCTTTTGATTAACCTAATACCCCCTAACCCTAATCATTCTTCACCACCCGCCGCCTTTGAATTCTCTCAAACTCCCCCTTCTCTCTGCCTAAACCCTAGTCGTCTTTCCCCAAATACCTCTCCTAATCCCACCGGACATGGGATTATACGGCTATTTCTTACCATATTTGACTCCCCCTTGGTACTGGATCCTTCTCTATATTGCTTGCCTAAACATGGAAAGCGGA
>ML352624.1:0-13467 GCA_005239505.1 Nicotiana paniculata
TTCAAGTTCACATTTTCTTGTACGAGGATCTAAGTACACTCATAATAATTCATTCCATGATTATCTTTTCAGCTACCTATTTTCTCCCTCCTAATGTTGGGATCACCAACACATTTCCCAACCTTATTTGAGAACACATATTTGTGCATTGGGATGGCACAATTAAATCATATAGAACATCTATATTTTTGGATGAAATTTATTTGGTTCCTGACGCGGAACTAATTCTGATAGGAAGAAGTTATCATAACTTGTTGTCTAGATGTATACAAGTACTCTTGTATATTAAATAATACACATCATACCAAATTTCTATTTGGAATCTTTGTTCTCATAACCAATGGTTTAGCTTAATTGGAGGCATACAATTTCTGTTAAACCAACTTGTATTTAAACTAGCATTACCAAGATAATTATCATATTTATATTCTGGAACTGTGCTCTAATAATTTGATAAATCAACCTTGTAAAATCCAAATTGCAAGTTGATAACAAACGCACATGTGACCATACAATAGATGCATCTATTAAAATCATATAATAGTAAACGGTCCACATGGCAGGTGACTGCGCCTATATATATATATCACCTTCTATTCGTTCCATAATTCAAGGGATTCAATCCCAACCTTAACTGGTATATCATGAGAATAAGCAGCACAAGAGAATTCTTGAAGAACCTTCTATTTCTTCAATATATGCCAACGTGAATTCTCAATTAATTTTCGCATCATAACTGAACCGGAATGGCCAACCGGTCATGCCAACTAATATTTGTTTAAGTAAACATTTAATTTACTATGCCATGTGATTCCATCATCATGCTTATACATCTGTAGTACAAATGGAAGAAAAGCCGGGTAACCTTTCATATTTACCCGATATGACTATTGTAATATGAAGATATTCAATCTTCTTTTCATTTATAGTCTCAATATACCAACCACTTTGGCTAATACATTTGAAACTCAAGAAGTTTCTTTTGAGACTTATTACAATATTAATGTCAAGAATAATTTCATTAATCCAGGTAGTAACAAATTCGCTCTTCCGGAGCTCTTAATTAATTTCGTACTACAAGATCTTTTATCACACCATCCATATGGTAAATATCTCCTTCACGGAGAAAATCATGTCATAATAATTGTCACGGTCGAAGTCATCATAAGCAAAACTATTATTTCTTTAAGTTTGTCTTTAATAACCTTTTATAAGGCATGACATAATTTTTTTTTTTGGCGTACCACAAGTACGCGACCAATAACATATTCATGTAACCACATTATAATATTCATTATCTTTATTTCTCTCAAACCTCTCTTAAAGGTGAGTTGTGGTATTTATATAAACATGCATAAGCACATTCTTATGCATATTTTTCATTACATATATATCTTCACATTCACTTTCAGGAATGAGCATGCATTTACCATGCTTATCACAAGTCGCATTCTTTCAAAAAATGGACTAAAATCATCTGAGTGTGCCTCATATTTCCAGACCATATTGATACACAATTCCTTCACCTTTGAAGGATTATTTTGAGAACCTTTACTGTTCTCCTTTTTACATTTACCATAATGATGACTATATTATTTTGGTCTTTGGTACACCCACGTTCATTGGTCAACCATTTGTCTTCATTTAGACTTATTATGCACCGCTATAACATTTACTTCAAGAATGGAGCAAATCAAGTGGGACAAGCTTCATGCTATTTTCATGAAAAATACATTACTTTCATTAGTCATCATTATATAATCAATATGGTGCATTGGGACTCAAACCAAATGTCTTACCCATATAAAGGCATGTTATGTCATAATAAGTTGGGACTTGAACCAACTCTTATCATCATTGTGCACCACAAATCAAACCAAATGCCTTATTATCATACAATGGCATAATAAGCCAAGTGGACTCGCCGTTGAGCCTATCATGATATACTACTTTCAATAATCAATTTTTTTTTCCCGAACTTTAATGAAAGTTCACATTGATCTTTTTCACGAACAACTACAGGATCAAATATAAAGGGAATAAAACTATCTTAGCAATACAAAATTTATTTTGACCACAACATAAATTTAAACTCTTATTATTTTTATAAGATTAGAAACCTTCTCAATAGTTAACAGTTCCATAATCTTGGCTTACAAATTATCGGAGCAGTACATATGGGAGATGATGTCAAAGCATCGGAATATGCTCTTGTTTGCAACTCGAAAGCATAGGTACTCCATATATATACATCTGCACAAATAAAACTAAATTGCTAAGTAACACAAATTAGACCAAGTCTTAAATACTAAAGTAAGTTAATTGTAAAATTCATGAAAATTGAAAAATGATACCCCCCGTATAATAGAAGCAAAAACATTGATATGGCATACGAGATGCCTAGATAGGCTCAACCAAATTGATTCAAGGTTGTTCCTCTCATGGAAGGCTTTCATCTCTTATAAAAAATATAAGAAGAATATAGAAATTCATGTACATAAAACAAGAAAATAGACAAAAGATATAGAGAGCAAGAGAAGAGGGATTATTATTTTTTCTATGTATTCAAGTGTGTATAATGTGATGCCCAAACTCTCTATTTATAGGATGATATAGGTAATACAAAGGGATGCCATGAACATGGTATTAACTATTGAGATCATGGGGAAAGATCATGGAGGAGGTTATGAAGGTGTGAGAGTTACAACCATAATAGTAAAAAGTAGTGGAGATAATGGAGAAGAGTAGTGAAAGTAACTTCTTTAGTAATTATAGACATCCAATATACAATATTATATTTCATAAAAATTCCATAATAAAGGGATAAAATGTCTTGCTGATATAGTGATAAACCACATATATATGGGCTGAAAACATAGATAGTAGAGGAATTAATTGTTTATTTGAAGGTGGCACCCCTGATAATAAGCTCGATTGGGGTCCGACCTTCATTTGTGGTAACGATACTAAATTTTCCGATGGCAAAGGAAATACTGATACTGGTTTAGATTGGGGAGATGCACCAGATATTGATCATGCCAATCTACAAGTACAAAAGGATTTATCAGATTAGATGAATTGACTCAAAATTAGACTGTTAGTGAACAATGGCATAAATAGGTCAAAAAATAAAGTCATAGTGTCACGATTCAAAAATTATAGGTTATGATGACACTTAACTTGACCCGCTAGGTAAGCCAATTAATAAAGGAAACAACCAATTAAACTTATCAAAAATTAAATTAGGATTTATCTGAACTTCTACAAATTTACTAAAGAAGGAATTAAAGGAAATCTTTTTTTTTTTTTGGATTTTTGAAAATTGGGGGCCGAAACCGATGAGGTTTGCCTCCGTATCTCACATCCGGTGAGAACCAGACCCGCGTAGTTCGGTTAAAATAATTTTAAAAAAAATATTTTGAAAATTGTGATTTTATATACTAGCACCCTTCAAAATTTTATTTTATTTTATTTTTTAAGAAAAAAAAGGTATTTTATGAAAACTTGGAGGAAATTTTCACTTTCTCCCTCCTCTGTTTAATCGATCTATCCTAAAGCCGGTCAACATTTCAGTTAAGCCTACCAAATAATGTTACATGTAGCATAGAAAAATGAACATGTTGGTCTGAAAAATTGGTACCTGTCCTAGACGTACCCGACCCTTGTGTCGAGTCACGTTAAGTCCAATCCACATGATGCAAATAAAACGTAGCCTACTAGGGATATTCATTGCTTGTAGCTTGTTCTTCTAAGTTTTCAAATCCTAAAGGAGATGGTATCTAGACCTGGCTTACCCGGACGGACAACCCGAGCCGAGGAGCGTCAAGCGTCACCAGTAGTAGAACAACACTAACGGCTCTCCCGCCTAAACATGTGTGACTAAATCCTTCACCAAAAGCTGGTAGGCTAACTGGCTTTATCTCAAGATAGAAGCTTTGTGATGCTGGTAGGCAAACACAACATAACTGCCTATCAGAAGACTCAGAAGGGTGAGAGAGAGGATACAATTTATATCACATTTCAAATAAATATTAAAGCGATAAATAAGCGACAAATAGCACATTAGCTCCCAAAAATAATATCCAAAACATGATAAAAGCCAAACAATAATCAATATACAAAGCTCAAATTCTTATTAATGTCCCCAGCCGAGTCGCCAGAGCTGTCACACCTCTTTTTTGCCACGCAACCTTATTACGAGGTTGAGTTAGAAGAGTTTTTCCAATCAAAGTGACGTTTTGAAAATGGATTATTTATTATTTGGAGTCGCCACTTGAAATTGAGTTTTGGTGTTCCAAGTCACCTTTTATTTGAATCCCCTTTCAAACGGAAGGTTTGACTCTTATTTCATGGTCTACGAAAATAGAAGACTGAGTAAGGAATTCTGTTGACCGAGGGGAAGGTGTAAGGCACCCCTCGAGTCCCGTGGTTCTAGCACGGTCCCTTTATTGACTCATGTAAGGCTTAAATCAATTTTTTAGCTATTTTTGTATTTTATTGATCATGACTTATTTATTACTGCTTAATTAATTATTATATTTTATTAATTGTGTTTACCAAGATATGGAACGCACACAAGATACTTCTTTGAAATTAAATGTTAAACCAAGGTACGGAATATACACATGGTTATAACATAATTATTTTAAATCTAAAAGCATCGAGACGTAGAATGCGCACATGATCCTTTTATTATTTAAGCATATCAACCCGAGGTTCGGGTATGAACACATGGGCTAATATATAAAGTGCGTCTAAAGATTTTCCAACGTATTTATGAATTAACTTAATTTATGAATTGAATATAAGGCCATAAGTTATGGACCAGTTGCAACGAATAAACTTATCTTTTTAATTTGCTATAACTAGCGCTAATTAACAGTAAAGGAAAAGATTGATAATGGAGTGAAAACTAACTATTTAAAGGATTGTAAAATTATTAAAAGTCAACTAAAACAAAGTTTGAAATTAGTTTGGCCAAAAGATAAAACTAGCGCTAGGTACTAACTCAAGTTGATTGAGTTATTTTGATAATATGAAAAATAATTTTATGACACCAAATCCTACAACCCAAATGCGTTACTTTTACCATTATTTGGACTCAAACCCATTTGGTCCTAATTAAACTCGACCACCCAATTAATTCATAGTAAAAACTTTAGATGTAAAGGTATCGAGACGCGAAATGCGCACATGATCTTTTATTTAATCGTATCAATTCAAGGTTCGGGTATGAACACATGGGCTAATATTTAGATTACAACTAAAGTTTTTCTAGTATTTTAAAGTTATTTATCTAAACTAATTTGAGATTCTGATGAGGTCATGATTTATGGAGTAAGGATTGAGGAAAGAGTGTAAGATTACCACTTAAAGATCATTTACAAGGCTAATTATATTACTAACTTGTGAAAATTATTTACAACTACCAAATTATTATCATTCTATATCTTGAAATTATAATAACATCAATTAGTTATAAGAAATGGGCTAATTATACTCCTAAAATAAAATAAGCAATTTATTGCTAAAAAAGTAGGCAAATCTTTTATTATCACATTTTTGGTAGTACATTTGAAAATCTACAAAGACATGAAAGTTGCTCAACTCGTTTGTTGTTCTTTTTGTAATTATAAAAATGGTACATTTTGGTTTGTTTATTTATTAAGTTTTTGTTTTTGAGTTTTATTTTTTTGTTTCTTTTTTGGAAAAGAAAATTATATACACATATTATATTTATTTAGCGATTATTATGTTTCTTATTGTAATGTTAATTTTTCATATTATTTAATTTGCAAATATTTAGTTCACTCTAGTTCGGAAAAGAAATACTCAAAACAAATCAAAGATACGAAAATAGAAATAAAAGATGAAGCCAAATTAATCAGAACCAACAAAACTATCTTTCATGTTGATGATGAAAATTTAAATATTACCTTCTTTGTGAAGCTTTTTACAATAAAATCACAGCCACAATATACTGATTTCCAAAGCTAGCAATGCTAACTTTTCTAGAACTTCAAACTCGGAACCGCGAACAAAATCTCGATCTTTGAACTCTCTTTCTTATTTGCACAAATTTTTCTCTTTGTTTTTTCTTCCATTGCCTCCCCGACTTCTTTTTCTTTTCTTAACTTTTTTCCTCCTTCTCTTTTTGGTTCTTTTCTTTTTTGTTGTTCTGACTTCCGTCATTTTTTTTTGTTTTCTTTTTTTGTTCCTTCTTTTCTCTTTCTTTTTCCTTTTCTGTCTCCTTCCGTCACTCTTTTAGTTTTTTTTTCTTTTTTTTTATAAATATTATTTTGGTGGTTACATGATAAGGTGCAAAGAAGTTGATTTACATAGGAATGAAGTGAGAAAATATGTGAGGATGTGAGCTAGAGGTGAGAGAGTGGGAGTCATGGGGTAGTTGTGTTATTTTTTATTTTATATATATATATATATATATATATACTAACCAACTTATTTTTAGACTTAAAAAGAAACTATATAAATAAAAAAAACTCACTATTTACACTAAAGTTTAAATTATACTGAAAAAAAGATACTACTATAACTTAAATTTAAATTAGAAGAAACCAAGTAATTATATATATATATATATATATATATATATATATATATATATATATATATATATATATATATATATATATATATATATATATATATATATATATATANATTAGGATTACACCTAAAAGAAATATTTACACCAAAATAGTATAGAATTTGGGTGTTGTCGAAATTTAGTTGTTCACAGTTAAGACAAAATAAATTACTTTTCTAACTATTTTTTTTTAATTTTAAATTTTAAATTAATTAGTTAAGCTACTTGAATTAATAAATATAGATATCGTATAATTATCAATAACAAACGAAAATACAAAAAATATTCTGCTTATTCAAATTGGCGTAGTATATATACTTATAAAAATAATTAGAATTATTATGAAAAAAGTCGTACATATACACATAATTAAAATCATAATAAACAAATAATCATAAATGAAGAATACTAAAAAATAAATAAATCATATGATATCACAAAAATACATATACTAATTATATTTCTCATGTAGGAAAATTTACTTAATAAATAGAACTCATAATTTCATAATGAAAATACAAAAATCTATCTATATAAAATAGGAGAAGTAAAAACACTACATTAAGACAAGTGTCTCAACTACAAAAAGTCAAGTGGCATTGTTAAGAACAAATAAATTACTTTTCTAACTATTTTTTTTTTTTTTAATTTTCAATTTTAAATTAATTGGTTAAGCTACTGAATTGATAAATATAGATATCGTATAATTATCAATAAAAAGGGAAAATACAAAAAATATTTTGCTTATTCAAATTGGGCGTAGTTTATATATATATATATATAAAGAAACTATTAGGATATTATACATAAGATAATATATTATATATAAAACACATTATATTATTTACTAAAATTATTACTACATTTTTTATAAAAATATTAAAAGGCTTATCTCTTTATACTTTTGATGAATTCAAAATTATAATTTAGTAAAAGAAAATGATATTTTTAAAATGTTCAGTAAATATAAAATGAGAAAAATAATCATATATTATAGTAAAAATGAACATATGAAAAGAGGTGGATAAAGATATATTTATATTTTTAAATAATTAATAAACAACATATAAATAATTAACACTCAAGAAAATTATTGATAAATTTAGACAATTGAAGAATTTTAAACAGTATAATATAAGCATAAAATCACATTAGTAAATGTATTGTACTAAGTACTTGCTAATTTAATAAAGAATAAACAAGGAATAAATAATTTATTTAATTATTATAATGCTTTGTATCCTTCGATTTCGTATAATTTTATTATATTTATATACACTACATTAATTAATAAAATAGTAACTAATATTTGTTAAAATAATATGATATATTAGACCATAATTTTATAAGATCAATATTCCGTTAAATTATCCGTGCATCGCGCAGGTTCTAATACTAGTATCTTATAATAACAAAGCGCGTTTCAAACTGTAGACGATAGTGCTAGTACACATGGTACTTAGCTTACTCCACTATAGTTAGTTGTAGTTAGTTGATAACTTAATTATAGTTAGTTGTTAGTTAGAGTAAACCATGGTTAGCCAAGTGTATATATACGTTCACATTGTAAAAGTAAGAGAGAAGTTATTTTCATTTCACTGATTTTGTTACATTCATCTTCTTCTTCTTCGATTCTCTCTTCCTCCGTAAAACAGTAGCACGCATGTATTGAAATCATCTTCATTACTGAATTCAACATGATATCAGATCTTCTAATTGAAAGAATTTAGGAATTTTCTTCGTCAATTTTCAAAGAAAATCGAGAAATTCTTCATCTTCGAAGTTCGTCTAAAAAACCTATTTTTCAAAATTATGGCGAATTCACCTGAATCTAGCTCCAGGATAATTGATCACAACCATCCGCTGTATCTATAACTGTCGGATTCGTCGGGAGTGGTACAAACTGGAATATTGCTCATCGGAATGGAAAATTACAGTATCTGGAGTCGCGCGATGTTGCTGGCTTTGGAATGCAAAAATAAGCTCGGATTTATCGACGGCACTGTTCTTCGAACTATTGTTGGCAAGGATTTTGAAAAACAGTGGGATCGTTGCAATGCCTTGGTGAAATCATGGATCACTAGCAATGTGAACAAGGAACTTCTTAGCGGTATACTCTTTCTCCCTGATGCTTACTCTGTTTGGAATGATTTAAAGGAGAAATTTGATAGGGTTAATCTCACTCGAATTTATCATCTTCATAAGGAAGTTGCTACGTTGACTCAAGGTGTTTCCCCTGTTTCTGTTTATTACTCAAAATTGAAAGACCT
Organism: Nicotiana paniculata; assembly: GCA_005239505.1. Lineage (NCBI taxonomy): Eukaryota > Viridiplantae > Streptophyta > Magnoliopsida > Solanales > Solanaceae > Nicotiana > Nicotiana paniculata. The sequence goes on from ML352624.1 coordinate 8,878, forward strand.
TTGGGATGAGACTGATTCAATTATGCTTGTGCCTTCCTGTTGTGATAAGTCCAAGGATTTTGTTATTCACTTGACAAATCAGAGGTTATTGCAATTTTTGATGGGCTTAAACGATGGATATAGTCAAGCTCGTAATCAGATTTTAATGATGTCACCAACACCAACCGTCAATCAAGCATATGCCTTGATTGCTCAGGATGAAAGCCAAAAGATAGCATCTGGTGGTGGTTATGGTTTAGGTGAACACATTGATCCCACAACACTGTTTACTGCAAACATGAAAGGAAATCAGAAACATTTTCCTATGTTTGTGATTTTTGCAACATGAAAGGGCATAACAGGGAAAATTGTTATAAACTCACGCAATGTGAGTTATGTAAGATGAAAGGCCATCAAAAGGAAAGTTGTTACAAGATAATAGGCTATCCGGCTGATTTTAAAGGGAAAAAGAAAGTGAATGCAATCATAGGAGGTAATCATGCAAGTGACCTTATTTTTAATCAACAACAACAGAACACTACACAGGCTCCACATGTGATTAACACTGGCCAACAACAAGGAAATAGACAAGTTTTAGCACCATTCTTCACTTCAGAACAATACAATCAGATATTGACACTATTAAGCAAATCTCAAGTATCTGAGGCTAGTGCTAACATGGCAGGTAAGATCTTACTAATAACTTGAATGTACTGAAATGGATAGTGGATACGGGAGCAACAAATCACATGATTAATGATGAATCTACACTGAAAAACGGTGTGTCAGTAGGGAATTCTGGGAAGGTTCAACTACCTAATGGAGAATCAGCAAGTATTACTCAAGTGGGAGAGTGTCACTTAGGAGGAGGTGATTTGATTGAGGATGTACTTTGTGTACCAGACTTTAAGTTTAACGTTCTATCTGTTTCTAAGCTAACTAAGGCCTTGAACTGTTGTGCCATGTTCTTTCCCAATTTCTTTGTATTTCAGGATCTCTTCACTGGGAGGGTAAAGGAGACTGGTAAGGAAGAAGATGGCCTATATGTTCTAAACTCAAGGAAAAGGAGACAGATTTCTGGAGAACCAAGAGCAATGACAGTTTCTGAAGAACTGGATGCAACTATTTGGCACAAGAGATTAGGGCATGTGCCATGACAGTAATCAAAAGGATTAATGTTTTTAGAAACAATTCTAGTCTTACAATAAGTCATTGTGATATTTGTCCTCTAGCTAGACAAACAAGAGTTCTTTTTCCAGTTAGTTGTACTAAGACAAATGACTCTTTTCATCTGGTTCATATGGATGTTTGGGAGCCATACAAGGTGCCCACTTATAATGGAATGAGATATTTTCTGATAATGGTTCATGATTTTCTAGGTGGAATTGGATTTTTATGTTACAACTTAAGTCTGATGTGATTACTATATTGAAAGATTTTATAGTAATGGTCATGACTCAATTTGACAAGAGGATTAAGAGCTTCAGATCAGACAATGGCTTGGAATCCTTTAATAGCCATTGCAGTTCACTATTTAAACAATATGGTATTCTGCATCAGAGTTCTTGTCCATATACCCCACAACAAAATAGGGTAGTAGAAAGAAGGCATAGACATATCCTAGAAACTGCTCGGGCTATCAGATTTCATGGGCATTTGCCTCTTAGATTCTGGGGGGACTGTATAGAATCAGCAGTCTATGTGATTAATAGAATTTCATCATCAGTTCTAGGCAATAAATCTCCTTTCGAATTGCTATATAACGAATCACCTAATTTGTCATATGAGAGTCATTGGCAGTTTATGTTATGCACCACTTAGTCAGGAAAGATAAGTTTGGTTCTAGAGCAATCAAATCAGTGTTGTTAGGATATGCTCCTACTCAGAAAGGATATAAGTTGTATGACATGGATAATAAGTCTATATTTGTAAGCAGAGATGTGGTTTTTAATGAAGGACTATTTCCTTTCCAGCAGCACATGGAAACTGTAACACCAATGTTTCCTCAATCTTCTTCTGGATTTCCTTCCTATGAAGAACTTAGACAACATGTTCCATCTGAATATATCTCTCCTACAATATCAACACCAGTTTCTCCTATTGCTTTAGAGACTCCTATTGCATCAGAAGTTCCTACTGCTCCTACATTATCTGTATCACCTTCTCCTATTGTCTTAGAAGTTCCAATTACTTCAGAGATTCCTTCTTGTTCTGCACCTCAGACTCTTTCTTCAGAACCATTAATAAAGTCAGGCAGACCTAATAAAACTCCAGTTTGGCTTCAAGATTATGTCCGGCCAGGCAAAGGAAAGAAGACTGCCAACACTTGCTTGTATCCTCTCAATTCTGTCTTGAATTACATTTCTCTTGCACCTACTTATCGAAGTCTTGTTGCTAAGCTCTACACTGAGGTAGAACCAAGAACCTACTCTGAAGCTGCTAAGGACCCAAGGTGGGTTGATGCTATGAAAGCAGACATACAGGTATTGGAAGACAATTGTACTTGGTCCATTGTGCCATTCCCTCCTGGGAAGAAAGAAATTGGATGTAGATGGGTGTACAAGATCAAGTATAAAGCTTCAGGTGATGTCGAAAGGTTCAAAGCCCGGCTTGTTGCAAAAGGTTATAGTCAAAATGAGGGTATTGACTATCAGGAAAACTTTTCACCTGTAGTGAAAATGGTGACAGTGAGAGTAGTTATGTCTTTGGCAGCAGCTCACAATTGGAAACTTTATCAGATGGATGTGTTTAATGCCTTCCTACAGGGTGATTTAACTGAGGAAGTGTATATGCAATTACCTTCTGGCTTCACACAATCTCATGGGGAGCAACAGGTGTGTAGGCTACTCAAGTCTCTCTATGGACTTAAGCAAGCCTCTCGTCAATGGAACATCAAATTAACTACTGCCTTAGTATCTTCTGGCTTCACTCAGAGTCATTTGTATTATTCTTTGCTTACTAAGAAGGTGTCAGACAAAATAGTTATCATTTTGATCTATGTGGATGATCTCTTGATCACAAGTAATGACTCTGATCTTATCCAGGAAACTAAAGATATTTTGCAGCATCACTTCAAGATTAAAGATCTTGGCGAGCTTAGATATTTTCTTGGGCTGGAATTTGCTCGAAGTAAGGAGGGTATATTAATGCATCAACGTAAATATGCTCTGGAGCTCCTCTCTGATTTGGGATTGACTAGTCCTAAGCCTCTAGCTACTCCATTGGAACCCAATCTGAAGCTCACTTCAGCTGTTTTTGACCAGCATGTTGGCACAACGATGATCTATTGCTTGCTGACCCTGGTGCTTATCAACGAATGATTGGTCGCTTACTATATTTGACCATTAGTCGGCCTGGTATTTCCTTTGCAGTTCAATCTCTTAGTCAATTCATGCATGCCCCCAAAGTTTCCCACATGGAGGCTGCTAGTCGTATGGTCAGATACATCAAGTCTGCTCCTGGCTTGGGTATCCTCTTTTCTACTTCTAGTGCAGCCCAGCTACATGTATTTTGTGATGCAGATTGGGCTTCATGCCTCACCACCAGACGATCTATCACTGGGTATCTTATCACGTATGGTGATTCTCTCATATCCTTGAAGTCAAAGAAACAATCCACAATCTCAAGAAGCTCTACTGAAGCAGAGTACCGGAGTATGGCTTCCATTGTTGCTGAGATTACTTGGCTTATTGGGTTGTTCAAAGAACTCAATGTTCGGCTTCATCTACCCGTGCCTCTTCACTGTGATAGCAAATCTGCTATCCAGATTGCTGCCAATCCCGTTTTTCATGAATGAACAAAACATATTGATATCGATTGCCACTTCATTCGCGAGAAGATCCAACAAGGTTTGGTCAAGACTGCTTATCTAGCCTCTGTTGAACAACCTGCTGATGTTCTTACCAAAGGTCTTTCTCGTCTGCAACATCATCATTTGCTTTCCAAGCTAGGAATGAAGAACATCTTCATTTCCCCTAGCTTGAGGGGGGGTGTAGACGATAGTGCTCTTCATATCCCCTAGCTTGAGGGGGGGTGTAGACGATAGTGCTAGCACACATGGTACTTAGCTTACTCCACTATAGTTAGTTGTGTTATCGGTTCTGTGTTAAAACTCAGAAAATCAGAAGAACTGTTAGAAGAAACAGAAAATATATATAAACGATAAATAATATTCCGAGTCCACAATTTCCTTGTGTGTCCTTAAGGAATTTTAACCCCCTCACAAGTTTCCAAGGTAATGGATTAAATCCTCCCAGGATGAAACGGAATAACCTTCCTGCAACAGTGGCAATACAAACTGCAGGATACCAATAAACTCAAAGAACGGAACAAGCTTCACACTTACGAATTTGAGAGAGAGAGAGACTGCGAAGTAGAATGCAGTATTCAGAATGGAATTCCCGATTTTTCAGTGTGGAAAAAGAAGCCATGACTCAGAATTTATACGCAACTATTGGAAGAGGTGTGTTGTCTGTTCAGGAAAAAGTGTCTGTTCAGGAAGGAAAACAACGTTCAGCAAAGGCAGCGTTTTTGGATTTCAGTTAATTTCGTTAATGAACTAACTGACATTTAATTTAATTATTAATTAATTAATTAAATAAACTTTGTCCA
>ML352625.1:0-81091 GCA_005239505.1 Nicotiana paniculata
AAATGACCTACGGACATCCAAATTCACTTCCGATCGCGCTCCTAATTCCAGAATCACCATACAAAGCTATTCCCAAACTCGGAATCCAAAACGGACATCAACCTCACTGATATGCACTTCAAGCCCAAATTCATGAAATCCTTCTAAGATGCTAACTTCCACAATATACGCCGAAGTGCTCCCGGGTTATCCAAACCCCGAGCCGGACATACACCCAAGTCCAAAATTATCATACAAACCTGCTGGAACCTTCAAATCTTGATTCGGAGGTCGTTTACTCAAAATTCCAATCTTAGTTGATTTCTCCAATTTAAGGCTTCTGAAATGAGAATTTTCTTTCCAAATCAATTCTAAACTTCCTGGAATTCAATTCCGACCACGCCCACGGGTCATAATACCTGAAATGAAGCTGCTCACGACTTCAAACCGCTGAACGACGCGCTAGAGATCAAAACGACCGGTCAGGTCGTTACATTCTCCCCCACTTAAACCGACGTTCGTCCTCGAACGTGCCAAGAACTGCTCTGGAGTTACCTGAAATCACTGTTTAACACCTCGAGTACCTGCCCGTGCTACCACAACCCAACCGAGCACATTAGCTTGATCACACCTAAAGATTAGTTTTCTTATCCATACAATAAGCTGAGAATTCATTCACACACCTGAAATTTCTCTGCCAGGCCTAGTTCCAACATATAAACACCATATCAACTACCACACGATATACCAGAACATGACCGCATACCTTTGCTGAATCGGCACCATGCACCGTATAACTCATCATCTGACCACGATGACACTCCCTGAACCTTAATAGCCAAAATTCCACGAATCTGATGCTCCCAATGCACCTCATGATATATATACATACATCCTTCTATAATGTTGGCGATATAACCACAACGGAAGAAATGCGCAGAAATTCATACTCAACTGCAGAGTTACAAATCCTTGAATACCTCATCTTGACTAGAATCATCACTTCATTATGAACCTGAATAATGATATTTGTTCTTTAATATACACTTCACATAGCCTCATCGCACTGATCCCTGATCCCTGATCCGATCATCTCGTCTCACCCAGTACGAACTGCTCAAACAACAAACCACCCCAACATGACCAACAGCCTCACATGATACCACATCGCGCCAATAGGCCATAACTCGAACATGATAATAAGAAACGACTCAGGACGAAACCATTCAGCTCACACAACTAATATGAATTCTTACCAGAAAATAGGAAATAAAACACAAGAAAATAAATACATATTAACCTTTCTCATCATCACACTGTTGCGGTGTGCAACCCGATCTGAATGACATACCTGTGGCGACGTGCCACCCGATCCACACATAAAATTTACATAAGAAGATATATATACGGAGCTGATTTGCTCACTATTACAATTTACTGAATATCGATCATAAGCACGCTAAGTTAATAATACCATCCTGGGGAGACTGGTAGGCTACATAACTCAAGCACAACTGAGGTGCGATATATATATACAATCTAGATCGCAAGAGCTATCCTACTCACATAACATCCCCACTACACGGGACCTCAACACATAGGAAATTATCAAGTCGTTTCATAAATCGCACGGAAAAATCACAATAACACATGAATTCGATGAAGATGGAACAACACCCGCTGTTCTAATACCTTTCCATGAAAAGCGCTCTACTAAAAGGAACATGCCTGGCTCATACAGAGCCCATAATCATATTTAAATCCATCCACAAACATCGAGCCACCTTGCTCGCACCAACTAAGCTAATAAATTTTTCCTGGGTCCATATTAACCCACCTTATCTCATAATACACGAGAACAACCATCATCACCGGGACTAACACCCCATAATCCATAATCAACTGAATCGAACGCCCTACAGGCGTAAATTCTCAATTAAGCAATATTGCACTTCTTTATACTCAGTCCAAATCTGAAATCCATCAAGTGACTACATGTCACACTTTATACAATCTTTTCGCGGTCATGCTTCCACGACCTTCCACACAAGGAAACAAGTCTGCCCATCCATAACACCGACCACACTAAGGCCACAAAACACATCAAGAACCCATGACTAGGGTACAAAGCCTCTTTCACCGAGTATCAATCTCAGGTGACACTGAAGATAACACCAGCTTACTCTGAACTTTAAAATCACTTTGTCCTGCTCTTCCGAGCTCAGTACATCCTTATAAACATCAGACCTAAATCTCTATTCTTACTCCCAGTTACATACTGCTTCCCGCACCTAACATACCAACATGAGGTAGCACAAGAATTCCATCATAACTTCCGAACCACCAATAGGGTGAACACTTCGTCATATAGAAACTTTTTACTTGACTCAATTCAAGAGTACCATCTCAACACACGAGTGAATTCCCATTATCACCCAATCATGCAAATCCTTAAGTAGTAGTCTATACCACCATAATCCTTCCGGGGTCCGCCTACACCGGACATGCCATAACACTCAAATGCTCCCACGTGAGATCCGTTACGACGACCAACAAGCCCCGCACACACCGGCACAAACCACATGCATAACTAAATCACATCAAATGAACCGATCACTGCCGCAAATGTGCCATTTCAACCATGGCTAATCAATCTATCTTCTTTTAATCATCTTCAATTGCCTCAGGAATAATAAAAACTTCCTTTAACCCATAGCAAACTCAACCCTCACTCATCTCGAGTGACCTTGATTCACGAGACTATACTTCCCAAATCCCGCAACCGTCTCATACCCTTCTGATAATCTTTTCTTCAACCCGGAGTCTATTTCTCTCACTCCTCCAATATTATCCTGCATGCTGAAACATATCATAGAACATTCCAACCATCCTCTTTTTTCTCAGAGATTACTCTGCAAAAGCTCGATTCTCGATCATACTGCTGCCTGAAATTCTTAAACGCCGCATTCTTAACTTTTGAACTCACTAGGACCGCTATTGAGAGTCACCCACTCCGACTGGCCCCAAATACAATCAACTCCAGGGCTCTCCTAGCACAGGAACATCCTTTTCAATGAAACACGTGACTGAGTCACTAACCTTATAACTCGCCCATGCCTTAAGCATAAGTTCTGAATCTTCCAAGCCCAACCCTGGCCCGACAGGGCCAACTTTTACACATATTCATCAAATCCCACGCACAATTACCATCTTAATCCTTTCCCTTAGCTGAAATAACTTGCCAACACGCCGACAATCCGTGACCCTATGCGAAGACAACCTACGACCCAACTGCACATGGTGGGACTCCCCACTTAGATCGAAGCTACTCCTTGCACCACTCTACACCCCGCCGAGATCCTTTCTCCTTTGATAACACGATCTTGCTCAACCAATCCGTCCAATTCTTCCAAATCTCCTTGCTAGCACTCCCTAAATGCGCAACAATGTCTTCAAATTCAAAGCTATGCTGCCGTTCCCCCACTTTGTGACTGCTCGACTTTCGCTTTTTACACCTGTCCTCCTAGAAATAGAACCACCGCCTAGCCTCACTCCAGGATCATTCTTTGTAGCTCCCAAACCAGCAGATCACCACGACTTCAAGCTCTCCGAAGATCATCTCTTCCCTAGCTGCCTCCATTACCGACCTCTATCCGGCACTGAACCACCGCACCTCATGATCTCTACCAACCGCATTCTTCAATGCTTCCTCTCAATACTCTAACCCCACGCAACCGAAGAACCCATATCACCGACAAATTAACACATTCCATTTGATAAATGACGACGATGACACGTCACAGGTGCATATCCTACTCACTTGAAGACACCAAGTCTTACTACCTTATCAACCCCAACCGGACCATTCATAACCCAAATGCCCTTCCTCTACCGGCACAAAAGCACTGAAATCTCGAAATCACAATCTGAGAAGACCTCCCTTCAAACCATTCATCTCCCCCAACATACGGGCAAACGTTCTATCATCATATCGATACCACACGACATTCAATTGCAAACATCATCACTACCCGACATATCCTTAAGACTCCTAGAAACACAGCTACTAAGCTGAAATAACATATTACCCTTTTGCAGGGCCATAACAACAGCCACGACCAATTACACATGGAAGCATCTCGGATTACATTCGTAGCACCATTTCCATTCCTCAAATTCCTGATCCATAGCAAGCACTTCGCGACGTGTAATATTGAGTAGGAATGAACATAGGCATAAGCCTTAAAGGAATCAACTCGCACGATGAAGAATCAAGAAGGGAAGTACTCCTAACAGCCCTGTAGCCTCTCGAAGATAAGTACAGACGTCTCCGTACCGATCCGCAAGACTCTACTAGACTTGCTCATGACTCGTGAGACCTACGGGAACCTAGCGCTCTGATACCATGTTGTCACGACCCAAAATCCCTAAGATCGTGATGGCGCCGGACAACAAGGTCAGACAAGCCAAAACATTAATTAATTGAAATAAATTTCCGTTTTAAAACATTTATGAAAACACTTCCTTTCACTTCATTACATAATAACAGAATAAAAGTCTGTTAATTAAAATAATGGTTTAAAGATTACACTTAAGTAATTATATCCCAATACATATCCCAGAACCGGTGTCACAAGTACACGAGCAATTTCTAAGAATTTAACAATCATTACAAGCCTGTCCGAAATACAACTGGACAAGGAAATTTAAATGAAATATATACAGTACGAAGGAGACCCTGTCAGCTGCGGATCGCCTCCGGGTGATGCAGCTTGCCTAAGTCTCTGAATCCTCAACATTTCTATGAAAGTACCTGTGCAATAAATATGCACAACAAGTATAGAATGAGTACAAAAATAACGTGTACTCAGTAAGTCGCCCACCTAACCTCAGAGAGGTAGTGACGAGAGGTCAAATTAGACACTTACTAAAGGTCAATTTAAAATATTTAAGAGTGACACTAAGCATGATTATCATAGGCAATTCATTAAGATCAGGAATAAATATTTTCGACTCCGTTCACATTTAACACTATACATCTTTGTCGTATTAATAACAATTAATCAAATGACAATTTATCGACGGGAAGGAACAACTTCTTCCAAAATGTTTTTGATAACTTTAAATCTCTGTCATTCAATTGACAACCTAATATTTCAGGCCAGTAATCAGGCAAAATCATAGCAACTACACAATAAATATCATGCGCAAGAAATATCGAGGGTCGAACGACACATACCAAAAATAATAAACTATGCACTGCCGAAGGGTCGAACGACTCGAACCATAGATGCATCTATCTGCCCCGCTCGCGAATCGATCATGCGACGCGATTAAAACAATATGGCTAGCCTGTTCTCAAATCATACCTGCGACTCAGGTGCTCATATGAATACACACACAAATACGTGGTCTTCCTGCTCGCGAATCACTCAAGCGACTCAGGCACCCAAAGTTACACATATCCACATATTAATCCGTATTTTATCAAGAAAACAATTTTCTCAGGAAAGTGGTAAAATCCTTATTAAAAGAAACATGAAATATAGGTTTTGAAATCATTTGTTTTTGAAACTCATTTGTCAAGTTTAATGATATTCCACGATACAACCTAGTCCAGGTACACAAATATCCATAGAGAGATAAATTCTCTTTTTAGAAGATTAACAATAATGAACTCTAGTCTTCTTTTAGATATTCAATTACGTCTTCGATTATATTAGAAGTTTAATATTACAGTCAGGATTACAGGTATAACACGTAAGGCATGCTAGTGGGTCCTAGACTACCCAGACATGTCATAATAGTAGCTACGCATGGACTCCCGTCACCTCGTGCTTACGTAGCCCCCGAAGATAATAGCATGTATTGAATTAATTCACCTAGTGGAAATTGAATTGAGCGTTGGGGGTTTGCTCCCTTTCAAGGTCTCAAGTTCGAAACCCACTAGGTGCAAACAATTTCTGAGGTCCATCAGACTGGGTAAAACCTGATTTAACCGTGGTGCACTTGCGGGAAACTCCTTGCCGAGGGCCTGAGATTAGTCGGGGCTCTAAGAGACTCGGACACCTAGGGCTATCAAAAAAAAAAAATTAATTCATATTTTTTCGAAGATACATTCTACCGAAGATATTCTACCCATAACCCTACTAGTTCAATCATGCATACTCTACATTCCATACTCAAATTCGTGGCTAAATTCCAAATTTACATTTTTTAGGTTTTTCTTCAAAAACCTCAATTTTCCCCACAATTTCCCATATCAAATTTATGTAATGATCTTGTATTTAACTTGGAAATGAGAAGGAATCACTTACCTCTTGATGCTTGGTGAAAATCTCCCTTTGAAATCCTCCAAAATTTCCCCAACCAAATGAAAAATGTGAGAGAAATGACACAAACCCGACTTTAAAACATTCTGCCCAGGCCTCTTTCGCACCTGCGATCCAATGGCCGCTCCTGCGGCTCCGCACCTGCGGAAATTCCATCGCAGGTGCGACTCTAACTTGACCCAGCAAATTCCCGCTCCTGCGATCCCCTCTTCGCACCTGCGATTCCGCAGGTGCGACCAATCTTCTGCACCTGCAGCCTCCTCAGCTCCAACCCCAATCTCGCACTTGCGCGCCCTTGGCCGAACCTGCGGCTCCGCACCTGCGTTCAAAGCCTTGCAGGTGCGATTACACCAGATGACAACAACCTTCAGCCTTCTCCAACTTCAAATATTGATCCGTCAATCACCCGAAATCCACTCGGGGCCCCCGAGACCCCGTCCAATCACGCCAACCTGTCCCAAAACATGACACGGACTTGCTCGATCCCTCAAATCACATCAAACAACGCCGAAATCACGAATCGCACTCAAATCCAATTCTTTAAGAATTTAGAATTTCAATCTTCTACATCTGACTCCGAAACCTATCAAATCACACCCGATTGACCTCAAATTTTGCACACAAGTCATATTCAACATTACGGACCTGCTCCAACTTTCGGAATCTCATTCAGACCTAGATATAAAAACTCTCACTTCCGGTCGGATTTCTAAAAAACATTCACATNCGGACCTGCTCCAACTTTCGGAATCTCATTCAGACCTAGATATAAAAACTCTCACTTCCGGTCGGATTTCTAAAAAACCTTCAATTTTCTATCTTTAGCCAATGACCCAAAAGTGACCTACAGACATCCAAATTCACTTCCCATTGCGCTCCCAATTCCAGAATCACCATACGGAGCTATTCCCAGACTCGAAATCTCAAACGGACATCAACCTCAATGATATGCACTTCAATCCCAAATTCATGAAATCCTTCTAAAATGTTAACTTCCACAATATATGCTGAAGCGCTCCCGGTTTATCCAAACCCCGAGCCGGTCATACACTCAAGTCCAAAATTATCATACAAACCTGCTGGAACCTTCAAATCTTGATTCAGAGCCCGTTTACTTAAAATTCCAATCTTAGTTGATTTCTCCAACTTAAGGCTTCTAAAATGAGAATTTTCTTTCCAAATAAATTCTAAACTTCCTGGAATTCAATTCCGACCACGCCCATGGGTCATAATACCTGAAACGAAGCTGCTCATGACTTCAAACCGCTGAACGACGCGCTAGAGCTCAAAACGACCGGTTGGGTCGTTACAGATGTCTATCCCATTTGGTTTCGGTCATCACTGGTCTCGATCTCGATAGGTACTTCGAATCTCGAACTCGGTACCTATCCTCGCATCTCGGTCTGATATAATACGGGGCCGATCCTCGATCCACCCCTGGTCTCTGCTAATCAACAGAAATTGGGTGGGCCCGGTTTTAACCGTATACAAGTACAATATTTGATTGACCAGCCTCGTTGCTCTATTCAAGAATGCTGCAGTAACTATACAATATCATTTCCTCATGTAGGGTTCTTTCGATTTATAGAAATTTGCTGCTAGAATCTATGCAAAAACTCCTTCCATCTCTTAATTGTAAGTATTCGATGGCTTGAAATGAGTCTTTTTTCAGCAAAAGAGAGATTCTTGCTTATGAATTCTGGAACTGCCTTGCTTAATTCAGAAATTACCACAATTCGAACTAAAGAATTCCTTCCTCTAATCCTATGTCAATGATATACAACTCGAGCATTACGCTGTGCTCCAATATATTCAATGGAAATGGCTGTTATGTCGAGGAAGAGGCAAACCCGAAAATAAAGAAAATAAAGAACATTAAATTTTAACGTGGAAAGTCCTTCAAATCGAAGGTAAAAATCATGGGATCACAAAGATATGAAAAGATCCACTATAACAATATGAGGATTACAAAAGTTCTCCAAATTGGCTACACAACAAGTGCCAAACAGGGAGCAACAAGAGCAACGACAAATCAATTGACAAAAGAGGAGAAGCCACAAAACTAGAGCTGTTGTTTTGGGCTCGAAATTAGATGCTACGAGCCACCAAATCCGATATTCACCATTCAAATTAAATACCAAAATGTTACAAACACTCAATCAAAATTTCATCCCAATCCAACGGTTAACGAATCAGAAAACGTAAATTGAAGTTGGCTGATCTGAATAAAATCTGCAGCAAAACAAATACTTTTCTTCTCTCTTGATGAAAGCTCTCTCAAAAATAAATCTTATGTGCTTAAGTCTTTCAAAGACTTGTACCAATGAGCATATAATAATTCTCTAAGGTTATCCTATTTATAAATACTGATTGGTGCTTTCTTTTAAGGCCAAAACAAACTCTAAATTTGAATAGAAACCGAATTAAATTCCGAATAGGAATGAAAACCAAAAAAAATTGGGATTAAGCCTTTGGCGGGACAACATGGGCATGGGTCCAACAAACTCTCCCTCCATCCAAGGTGCCAGAAGAAGGGAGTTGACTTTGGAGTTGACTTTGATGAAAATTTCTCTCCTATTATGAAGATGTCTTCTTTTCGTGTGGTTCTAGACTTAGCCGTAAGTCTGGATTTAAAGGTTGAGCAGATGGATGTCAAGACTGCTTTTTCTTCATGGTAATTTAGATGATGTTAGGGCTTGTCCTGATTTTCTTACCATATTTAATTTTCCTATTTCTTGAAGAAAAGGACAACATATTTATCATAATTGAGTTTTATTTTTTATAGAAGTAAATTATAATTCTTCCATGTTTGGCTAGTCCTTTTTATTGTAGGAAAATATTTGGACTTCTATAAATTGATACATCCTTCTCATTCAGTAGCATCCACAATGTAGCCATATGGGGTTTGAGAGTCGTGTTTAGGGGGGAGAATTTTACGTGACAAGTGTTATGTGTCACTTGTGTTTGCCTCTTCGTGAGGTTGTTCTCTCAATATTTTATACTCTTTTTTTATATAGTGGATTGCTCATCTCCGCTCTGGGCGTAGGTCAGTTGGCCGAATCACGTTAAATGTTTGTGTCTCTTTCGGTATATATCTCTTTTACTGTTGGATTTATCATCGTTCAAGGTTTGTTTTACTAGCTCCCGCATAACACCTGATTATTTCGGTCCTAACACATGTTAAATGGACATTGAGCCTAACTCAACCCCAAAAACTAGCTCAAGAGGTGAGGATTGCCCAAGTCCATATAAGGAGACCACTCATCCCATTCATTGTCGATGTGGGATTCAACATCCCCCTCTCTCGCCCAGGACTGGACATCTGGAGTGTGGACAATCATGAGGTCCCAACATCGGAAAATCAGGGTGGGTCCTGCTCTGATACCACTGTTATATCGAGGAAGAGGCATACCCGAAAATAAAAAAGATAAAGAACACCAAATTTTAACGTGGAAAACCCTTCAAATCGAAGGTAAAAATCATGGGATCACAAAGATCTGAAAAGCTCCACTATAACAATAAGAGGGTTACAAAAGTTCTCCAAATTGGATACACAACAAGTGCCAAACAGGGAGCAACATAGCAACAAGAGCAACGACAAATCAATTGACAAAAGAGGAGAAGCCACAAAATTAGATTTGTTATTCTGGGCTCGAAATCAGATGCTACGAGCCTCCAAATCCGATCCCCACCATTCAAATCAAATACCAAGATATTACGAATACTCAATCAAAATTTCAGTCTGATCCAATGGTTAACGAATCAGAAAACGTGATTTGAAATTGGCTGATCGGAATAAAATCTGCAGCAAAAGAAATACTTTTCTTCTCTCATCTCTTAATGAAAGCTCTCTCAAAAACCACTCTTATGTGCTTAATTATTTCTAAGAATTGTACCAATGAGCATAGAACAATTCTTCAAGGTTATCCTATTTATGGATGATGAGTGGTGCTTTCTCTTAACCAAAACGAACTCTAAATAGGAATAGAAACCGAATCCAATTCCGAATAGGAATGGAGACCAAAAGAAAATAGGATTAGGCCTTTGAGCCTTTGGCTGGACAACATGGGCATGGCCCAACAAGGGCTACCCTTAGTCTGCTGCTAAAACTGCATCTAGAAATTGAGAAAGTGGAGGAGTGCCCAACGTATGAGTCGATAGTGAAGTCATCTAACGAGCAAGAGCATTGGTGGTATTATCAAGGTAAATGACTCTCCAAATAGTGGTGTTCTATTAATTTTCATGGCTTCTGTTGGCCTGTTTATTAATTGTTTCTGCTAATCTGCTAGACTGCTTTCCATCATTTATTTTCGATGAAATTATTAGTCCCTCTATTCCCCTGTTTCTAGTCTTCAATCACTTCGTGTATGACATGAAATGTCATTTTAGCCTTTGTCGGGGACTCTTCAAAAATACTGTCAGGTGCGTGTCAGATCCTCCAAAACTGAATTGGCAGCATAGTTGAAAAGATATTAAGCTTGTGATTTCTGGAGTAATAGAATCTCAAAGGTGTGCATTTTATTCCTCTTGACATGTAGAGCTCCAATATTAAGGAGATTGCATTTTTCAAGTGATACAACCCTACTTTGTCTTCCTTGAGATAAAGTTTTGCTTGCTGAAAAGTTTTTGATGGTCTCTTTGCTCAAATTGAGAATGGAAAACTTGTTGAAGCTTTCATTAGTATTTATTCCTCTGGATTGAACATCAATGTTGTCCTACTGTCTAGTTTCCAATGGAACATTATGTAATGCTCTCTACTGGCACTGCACTCAACTTCAGTGGATGAGCATTCATATTATTTTGAGATGGACACGCTATGCACTAAACTAGAATTAATTAGGCCTTTCCACTATGATTCTATGCAGGAAATTTTACTTCCCATATCAAACTATTACACCCTATTTATTATAAACCAAAACAATTTTAAAATATCGTTACTTATAGCTACCTTTTTTATTTTATAGCAAAATAGGTATTTAATTTATACCTTACCATTGAGGCATGGGATACGTCAATTATGTTTTTTATCTCTCTCTCTTCCTGCTCTCTCTATCATCAAGATTCTCAATCATCTCTCTTCTCTCTCAAATCAGCAAAATCGTCGGCGTCATCATCGTGGTTGTCGTCAAAATCATCGTCGATGTCATCATCTACTATTGGCTCATCCTCTTAGGCGAACAGATATCACCATGGCTATGCTGGAGAAGATTTGAGGGCTAGGTTTTTGTTTGTCTCCATTTTTAGTTTTAATATAATGTATACAGTAATGTGCTTGTTGGAAAAACGCCATCTTCGGCGAACTTTCTTCTCTTCTTTGCTATGAAATCACATACAATGATACAAATATATTGTATTCTCTACAAATACACTCAAATATATTGTATTTCGTATAAATACATTAATCGCATGTATTTATGTATTCCGAAGGTCTATATTTTTTGAATACAGTCGAATATCACTGTGTTTTGTGATTTTTTGTTGTTTGAATACAGTCGAATTGAATACGATGAATTGAATACAATACATAATAGTGAATAATGAATATATGTGAATTGAATACAATGTATGTAGTCTAATTTAATAGAACGGTATACACTATATTTCTTGACTTTTTGTTGTTTGAATACAACTGAATTCAATATAGTGAAATTGAATACAATTCAATATTGCGCTTTCCTTTATTAAATACTTGTAATCACTATTTTTAGGCGGATTACCTCACTCTATTTATAAACACATTCGGGCGAATATATGGAATACATAATTAAACAACTGTAATCCCTATTTTTTAGGCAGATTACCTCACTGTATTTATAAATACAGTCGTGTGAATACATGGAATACATTCCAGTAGCAACGAAATTATGTAAAATTAATTTTGTTGAGTTAAATTAGGAGTGATACACGCTAATTGATCCTCTTTCCGTTATTAAACAGCTGGATTCCCATATTTTTAGGCGAATTTCGCTATTGTATTCGTGAATACAGTAGCGCAAATATAGCGAATGCAGTCGCATTACAACATAATGGTAGTTATAGGAAGTAATTTTGCATATGGTAGCTGTAGGAAGTTAATAGTAAGTAAATAATAATGATTTCTGAAAATTCCTCTTCTATGCAGGGGTGGCAAATGGGCTACTTGGGCTGAGTTTGGGATGGTAAAGAACGGCTGAACTAATAAATGAGTCAATGCACAACCCAGCCTACAGTACACTTGATATCAAGATGGGCTGGGTTAAAATAGGCTAAACAATGGGTCATAACCGAATCTGCCCAACTTGACCCCAACTTTTTTCTTTCCTTTTGAAGAAATCAATAAACATTCTCAACCAAATATTTATAAACAAGTCTTCATAAATATTATTACATATAGCAAAAAGTTATAAATCTATTACAATAACAAATTTTTAAATACTAATTTTCAACGAATTAAATATAATATCTATCTCTGCATATTACTAATTCATGCCATTCTTTTATCACAAATTTTTTCTATTGCCAATGTTCTTGAATCCATGCCAATCATGAATAACTGAGCATAAGTATATTGCTCGGAAGTCAGAATTAGAAGTAAATGTAACAAATAACTTTTGGAGTTATACATATCTTTCTTTCTCACTAGTTATAACCTCCACCAAAGAAGAATTAAAATTATACTGAGAAATATGAAAATTATGAATTTGGTAATTTCTATGATATAATACATTTAAAACTTTTTTTGTCTTAATTGGTTCAAGCTTCAACCATAGAAAGAAGTAACTAATTAAGAAAATTTTAAACTACATGAGGTATTAGAAAAATTGTTGATTGGCCAAAAACTTACTTTGTAGCAGAAACATCAATCCCACTAAACTCTTCATTTCGTATTCAAATTATTGTCCCTTCGTGTTTGGGTAGTGGCGGGTTAACTTTGGGCTAGTTAATTTCATGGGTCTAAATGGGTTATGCCCAACCAGCTCATCGGCAAAAATATTTCATGCCCAACCCATTGAATGCTGGGCGAGTTATATGGGCTTGGGCTTTGCCACTACTAATTCTATGTTGGGTGATGTGCATAACTAGCCATTAAGAACACATGTCTTTTCTTTAAAGCCAGTGTTTTAAATGTCTTTAGTCTTTAGCCACTGGTTTAATAAATTTTTACCTGACTGGACGAAAATACCCTTCTGCTATAACTTATACCTACGCTTTTATTAACGATCAGCAGCAGCAGCAGTACGTAACTAACTTCAGCAGTAGCAGAGACTGTGATCGTCGAATTTCAAACTATAGAACTGCAGAAGCTTCTCTTCCGATTTGAAACTATAGAATTCAACTTCTTCGTCCAAAAATCGACATAAATTTACAGTAAGTTATGCTTTTGTGTGTTTCTATTGACTTTTATTTCGTTACTAGGAATTTGATGCTAGGAATATAATTTTTTTTTTTTGAATTTCTGGATTGATAAGGTTAAGGACATCGCGTCCTATGATAATTCTATAAAATTTGAGCACATAATGTTAAGGATTTGGTGTCCTTAACATGATCGTTGTTACTAATATTAAGGACATAATGTCCTGATTTTGCAAATTGAATTGAAAAAGTTAAGGACACAATGTCCTTAACTTTTTTGTTGTTCTTCTGAATATTAAGGACATACTGTCATAGTTTTGCAAATTGTTTTGAAAAAGTTAAGGACACTTGCTCCTGAAGTTTGAGTTTCAAGTTGAAAAGTTAAGGACACTTGGTCTTGAAGTCTGAGTTTCAAGTTGAAAAGTTAAGAACACTTGGTCCTGAAGTTTGACTTACATGTTCAAAAGTTAAGGACACTTGGTCCTTAACTTAGAGTTACAAGTTAAAAAGTTAAGGACAGACAATCCTTAACTTCAAGTTTCAAGTTCAAAAGTTAAGGACACTTGGTCCTTAACTTACAGTTCCAAGTTCATAACTTAATGATACTTGGTCCTGAACTTACAGTTCCAAGTTCATAACTTAAGGACACTTGGTCCTGAACTTTAAGTTTCAAGTTCATAAGTTAAGGACACTTGGTCCTGAACTTTGAGTTCCAAGTTAAAAAGTTAAGAACACTTGGTCCTGAAGTTAAGGACATGAAGTTAAGGACACTTGGTCCTTAACTTTGAATTCCAAGTTCAAAAGTTAAGGAAACTTGGTCCTTAACTTGGTCCTGAACTTACAGTACCTGTTCTTAATTATACAAGGATTGCTCTATAAAATATGTCCTGAGTTTTCCATTCTCTTGACTTGCAGGATGGAAACAATATGCATTATAGTTGCTTTTAATGGTAGATGGAGTGAAGACTATAAGTATCTTGATCATCAAAGAAAGCTTGTTCTAGTACTTGAGGCAATTCGGTTTGAAGATTTCATTAAACAAATCTTTGAAGTTATTGAATTGGATAGAGACAAGTTTGAAGCAGTGATATTGTTTGATATCAACCTGGGAACAAGTAAGGGAATGCTTGTATCCAAAGATTTAGATCTTCACACATGTATAGAATTACTAAAAAGTCATTCACTCTTCAAGAGTTGTCGTTTCATTGTTGATATTTCGGAAAGATTTTTGGATCAACAAGAACCTTTGAACATGTCAACAGAGAAACTCAACATGACAATAAAAACAAATGCCAACAGATAATGGAAATAGATATGGTTGAAGCTCAACCAATAACTGAAGAGGTGCTTCAAACATTTGATTCTATTCAAGTAGAAGGACAAAACATTATAGATATTGACAACGAACAAGCTTTGGGTATTCAATTCTTAGAGAGTGCATCGGTAATCGAATAAATTGCTGAAAACACTCTACTCAACTAACTAGACGAAGGTCAGATTCAAAACAAAAGGAATCCCCAACTACGATATTAAGAGAAAATTGATGGGTTGTATTCTGTTTTGATGATCTAACAAATTTTTATATGAAGAACCAGATAAAGGACCTTATCTGTAGACATCACAACCAGTCAACTTTAACTCAAAGAATTCTGGACAGTGCACTATTGAACTTATAAGGAACAGCTGAGGGACTTGATCTTTTGACAGACTCCCGGACGATAGTACATGTCAACTCTATAGTTGTAAAAAGCTGTGGCAGAAAAGTGACTGCCTGCAACTGTACACGCTACAGTGCAGTAACAATGCAGCAGTCACTTCCCATTGGTTGTGAAGTGTACTCTCAAGATATGGGACGTCCTCCTTGGAATGTGCCAAGGCCTTTAATATCTTGTTTGAATACAAACAAGAACATTCACTTGAGCAATTACTAAGGACATTCTCTGAAGCATTAAAGTGGTGTCTAGCATTTCAAGTATTTCAAGAGAAAGAAGACAACTCCACTAAGAAGGACCAGTTCCACCTTGTGTCGTTAGTGTCCTTAGTTGAGTTGTCATCTTGAATTTTGTTTTATTGTATCCTACTCACTTTTGTAGAAGCATCGTGTTAGGAATATCTCAACATAAACCTCTTGTGTTTCTGTAGTTACCAGTGTAGTCACAAGTGAAAAGTCTTTGTAACTAGAGAATGACAAAGTGGCTTGTAATAGTGATTACAAGTTCGTGAGTTGAAGCCTTTGTAAGAAGTACATTACCAAGTGGCTTGTAATAGTTTAGATTACAAGTTAGTGAAGTTGAAATCCTACAAGTGTAGGTCGTGATTTTTGTCCCCTTGAGTGGGATTTTTCCACGTAAAAATCCCTTGTCTCTTTTACTTGCTTCCTTAGTGTACTCCTCTGTGGGAACTAGTAGAGGACCAGGTATCTCTACAGCTTGGTGGACTCATAGAAATTATCAATTGGTATCAGAGCAGATTCTTTCTAAACAGTTTACACCTAGAAAGGATCTGTAATGGCTGCTCCACCAAACTTCGAAGAAGGACAATCAACATATCGACCTCCTAGATTCAACGGTCAGTACTATGGGTGGTGGAAGACCCGTATGCATGACTTCATAATGGCTGAAGATTCTGAGTTATGGGACATCATCTGTGATGGTCCTCATGTTCCTATGCACAAGGTAGGAGAGGCTGGTCTACTGGTGCCAAAAACCAGGAAGGACTACAACGATGCTGACAGGAACGCAATGGAAAAGAATTTTCGGGCAAAGAAAATTCTAGTGTGAGGTATAGGACCTGATGAGTACAACATGATCTCTTCATGTCAATCATCCAAAGAGATTTGGGAAGCTTTGCAGACAGCTAATGAAGGAACAACACAAGTGAAATAGTCCAAAATCGATATGCTCACTACTGAGTATGAGTTGTTCAGGATAAAGGACGATGAATCTATACATGATATGCATACTAGATTCACCTCCATTATCAATGAACTTCACTCTCTAGGAGAAGTCATTCCTAGGAACAAGCTAGTGCGAAAGATCTTGAGTGTTCTGCCAAGCTCCTGTGAAAGCAAAGTCAATGCTATCACTGAAGCAAAGGATTCGCAGACTCTAACAATGGATGAGTTGATCGGAAACTTGAAAACATATGAGATGAAAAGGAAAAAAGGACAGTGAAAGAAGGGAACCCAAGAAGGAGAAGAACCTAGTTCTTCAAGCTGAAAAGTATGAGTCAAGCGAAGGGGACAATGACATGGACTATCTGACCAAGAGATTCCAGAAAATGGTTCGAAGGAATGGAGGAATACCAAAAAGAGGCAGCTTAAGCAAGCCTAGAAACTATGACTTATGTCATAAATGTGGTAAGCTCGGGCATTTCATAAAATACTGACCGCTCCTGAAGCAAGACACCTACAAGCACAACACTGACAAAGCTGCAAAGAGGGACCAGGTTCCTGACAAAAGATTCAACAGAAAAAGCGCAGCTGACAACGTTGTGAAGCAGACTCTTGCCACTTGGGGAGATTCATCAAGCGAATCAGAGGAGGAACCTGAAGCAGAAAATAACTCTATGATGGCAGTTGAGAACAAGGCTAGGGAGTATGACTCATTGTTTGCTCTTATGGCTCAATCTGATGAAGAAGAAGAAGATGACACAAATGAGGTAAACTTCAGGGATATTCAGAGAAATATGAAGTCCTATTTTCCTAAAAAATTAATGTCATTGTCAAATGTTCTCATTGATACTTATTACAGCTTAATT
Source organism: Nicotiana paniculata (assembly GCA_005239505.1). Taxonomy (NCBI): domain Eukaryota; kingdom Viridiplantae; phylum Streptophyta; class Magnoliopsida; order Solanales; family Solanaceae; genus Nicotiana; species Nicotiana paniculata. The sequence goes on from ML352625.1 coordinate 17,403, forward strand.
GAAGATAAGGATTCATTGACTATAGAACTAGGAGAAGTAGAACAAACTAGAGATGATCTAGTTGTGTGTGTGGTAGACTTTAAAGAAACTATAGGTAATATTGAAAGAGAGAAAGAGTCTCTAATGTGTAAAATCAACAGTGTTGAGAATGAGAGAGATGAACTAATGGTGGTGGTTGTAGACCTTTAGGATACCATAAAAAATCTTGAAAAATAAAAGGAAGTAATAGAAGAAAAAACAAGAAAGGTAGAAAGTGAGAGAGATGATCTAATTGTAGTAGTGGTAGATCTGAAAGAAGAAGTGGAGAGTCTGAGCAATGAAAAGATTAGTCTGAGTGTGAAGATTGATGCTGTTGAGCAGGAGAGAAATGATCTTCTAGTAGTAATCACAGATTTAGAGGAAATCATTCAAAGACTAAGACACGAACCTGGTTCCTCAAGTGTGGATAAAGGAAAGGAAATAAAAATATATCCAGCTTGAAAAGGAACTGAATGAGGCCAAAACGAGTATGTGCAGTGAGGTTGAGAAAAATAGGGAGTTGCGAGCTGAAGTGATCAAAATAAATTCTGATCTTAAAAAATCGCTGAATTGGAACTGGTCCACGGATGCTATCACTGCCATGTACTTCAATAATAGTGGAAACATGCAGGGGATCGGGTTTCAAAAGGAGAAAACTCCCTACAACCCACACAACAAATATGTCACAGTCCCAGACAATCTCTGTACCCATTGTGGAAACAACGGTCATTTCAAGGAAAGCTGCCCAGCCAAGGATCATTCAGTCCAGAAAAACAAGATGTTTGCCGGCAAGAGGAATACAAAGGAGGGACCAGGTCCCAGCAAGAAATATCAATTCCTGCCGGCATGGACTAGAAGAATTCTTATTCATCCCTTTCCTAACTACAAGGGACCCAAACTTGTATGGTTTCCTAAATCTAACCATTGATTTAATTGTGCAGGGATCAGCGAGAGGAACTGGACTACAATGGATCATGGACAACGGATGCTCAAAGCATATGACTGGAAACACTATGGATTTTCTCTCATTGAAATCCCTGCAGGGAGGGGATGTATCCTTTGGCAATGGAAAGAAGGAATACATCCTTGGTGTTGGAAGAGTTGGAAAGTCTCTGGAGCACTCAATCGAAAATGTATACTATGTGGATGGCTTGAAATATAGCTTATTGAGTGTCTCTCATATTTGTGATAAAGGAAACAAAGTGGAGTTCTTATCCAAAGTGTGCACTGTTACTAGCCTAGTAACTGGAGAAGTGGTGTTGATAGCCAAGAGACACAAAAACATCTATGTTGCTGATTTTGAATCATTGGAAGCTGGTGAAGTGAACTGCTTGAAAGCAGTTGATGATGATGCAGAGCTTTGGCATAGAAGGTTGGGTCATGCCAGCTTTTCCCTCCTGAACAAGCTGATAAAGAAGGACTGGTTCGTGGTCTGCCAAACTCCAAGTTCAAGGAGCACAGAGTCTGTGACGCGTGCTCTAAAGGAAAACATGTGAGATCATCTTTTAAGACTAAGAAAGATGTCAGTACATCCAGGCCTCTTGAATACTTCACATGGATTTATGTGGGCCCATAAGAATTCCAAGTAGAGGTGGAAAGAAGTATATTTTTGTGATTGTGGATGATTACTCAAGATTCACTTGGACATTATTTCTTAGAACAAAAGATGAGACGTTTGAAGTATTTGTGGCTTTTGTCAAGAAAATCCAAGTGAAGATGGACTTGAAAGTAGCTTGCATTAGATCCGACCATGGAACCGAATTTGATAATGCAAAATTTGATGAGTTTTGCACTGAAAATGGAATCACACACAACTTCTCAGCCCCTAGGACTCCTCAGCAAAATGGAGTAGTGGAAAGGAATAACAGAACCCTGGAAGATATGGCTCGAACAATGCTCATTGATAGTGGGATTGCTAAGAACTTCTGGGCAGAAACAATCAACACTGCCTGCTACTTGGTGAACAGGTGCATGATCAGGTCCTTCGTGAACAAGACTCCTTATGAACTGCTCAATGGAAGAAATCCAAAAATAACCCATCTGAGAGCCTTTGGTTGCAAGTGCTATATTCTAAACAATGGGAAGGATCAACTAGGAAAGTTCGATGCCAAAAATGATGAAGGAATCTTTTTGGGATACTCTTCTCAAAGAAAAGCATACAAAGTGTACAACAAGAGAAAACAATGTGTAGAAGAGAGTGTTCATGTGCCCTTTAATGAGACTCCTTCCTCAAACGACGAAATTGCTATGTGACAACAAAATTGCTCTCAACATGGCAAAGAACCCGGTGAAACACAAGAGAACTAAGCATATTGATGTAAGACATCACTTCCTCAGAGACAATGTTGAAAAAGGGCACATCTGCATGAAGTTTTGCTGCACTGAAGATCAGATTGCTGATATCTTTACCAAGGCACTGGGCAGGGAACATTTTGAGAAAAATAGAATGACACTGGGGCTGCTGAGACCTAATTAGGGACCCGGTTCCCCTTCTTGGCTATGAATATCATACTCAGGTACATATAGCTGAAGTGTTTTCTGACAAAGTCTAACTCATATCAATACCGTTGCAGGTAGGCACACATGATGATTACAGAATTTAAAGGAGTGGCATTGCAGAACAAAAAGAGACTGAGCAATCTTTTTACAAGAAAAACAGGTACGGGACCTGGTCCCGGTACCCCAGGTTAGTAGTTATGTGTGTTCTCTCTCATTTTCAAAAAGCAACTGCATAAATTATTGTCGCCACATCGTCCGCCTTTTCAGAAATCACGTCTATTAAGTCTATCAATCCACCCTTTCAACTCCCTCTACACGTTCCCTTTTCCCAAAATGCCTACTGCCTTTTGAACCTGTTCCTCTTTTACCTCATTACTCCACTCTCCTATAACACTCATTCGTCCCTAACCGCTCCTCACATATCTTCTCTCACTCTCTCCTTCTCCTGCAAACGTACTTCTCTATCTTTGAAGCTTTTCTACAACCGTCAAAAATGGCCACTACAAACGAACCCTCTCTCCTCCCTACCTCTAATTCCAACATTTTCTCAACGGAGGATAAAACCTCCTCTCCTCCAGAGGTCGTCATCTCCACTCCTGCTTCAGCGGAGGATAAAACCTCCTCTCCTCCAGAGATCGTCATCTCCACTCCTACTTCCTCTTCACTCTCACCTGTTTCAGAAACACCCAAAGAACCTCCAGTCCCAGAAGCACCTCTTACTTTTCTCCCTTTAGCTGAATCAGGACAGAAAATCCTAGACACTGAAACAACCATTGTACCCCCTTTCTCATCTGTACCACCAACAAAACTTTTAACCACTGAAGCTTCTCAAGTTTCTGAAGCTTCAGAGGATGACCCTGACCAGTACATCAACTCCTCTCTTCTCAATTCCACGACTCCCATGGAGTGTCCAGAAAAAGAGGCGGCCGAAAACATAATGGCCATTGCCTCTGAGAATCCCCCCTCTGAAGGCGCTTTTTCTCTTCCTGAAACTCAGGGAGCAGCATCATCCTTTTTAGAGGATGAGGGGACCATGGTGCTATTTGAGTATCCTCGACATGAGTCTGTGCCTGACAAACCCAGTGAGGAACCTGGTTCTGCTCCTTCCAATATCCCCCAAGAGCAAATCTTTTATACTCCTCATCTTGAGTCCATCCCTCTACTTACTGAGCCCATGAATGAAGATGATGAGGACGAAATGGTTCTGAGTGCTCGTTTTAAACTCCGTCAGAGGGCGAGTACTCCAGAAATATCTGTGAAGCGTCCATCCACCTGGTTGCAGAAGAAGGAGGCTATTGATTTGGCTCTTGAGAAAAGTAAGAAGAGCAGTAAGCAGAAGAAAATGAGGTTGGTGAATGAAGGTCAGGTGGTAGTGGATAAAGCTATTCCGGTTGTTGAAGTAGAGGAAGAAACTGTCGAGGAACCTAGTTCCTTAGTAGGAAGGAAGAGGTCTGTGTCTGGTGGAGGAGAGAAGAAAAAGACTCTGTCACCCCCAAAAGGTGATGAGAAGTCTAAGAAGAAGGAGGTTGGAGAATCAAGTGAAAAGAAAATAGTGTCTACAGCTAGTGTCAAAGGGAAGTCTGTGAAAGTGACGGGTAAACGAAAAAGGGAGATAGAAACTGTGGGAGGACCTAGTTCTATGAAGACCATACCAAGCAACAGTGGAAAGTGGCAGGAGAATGTTCGCAATCAAAGAGTACCGTGGGGTCGCACATTTGACCCTGAGATTCTTGAAATGGCTGGGATGAGTCAACTCATGGCTACGGTTGAATTTCAGAAATGGGAACATCTGTTTAATGTGAGTGGGACCAAGGTTTATGAGGAAGATGTGCAGGATTTCTATGCAACCCTATTTACTCCTATTGAGGGCCATGTTTGTGTGTTGGTGGAGGGTGTCGATATTGTCTTTGATGATGCTGCTCTGGGGACAATCCTGAATGTTCCATCAACATGGCTGTCTTCTGTGGATCCAGATAAGTATGCTTGTGAGGGAGACTGTAGGCGAGCTATAGTCAAGCCGGGGATAATTCAGCATGGGGAACAGGTTCACAAGAAGGCCATGCTCCCTCTTTATCAGCTTCTTTTTGAGCTGGTAAATAAGGTCCTTCTTCCCCGTGCTGAGAGGCGTTCCATTGCTTCCCGTGCTGATTTGATTTTAATGGAAGCCCTTGACCAGTTCAAGCCAGTCAACCTACCTGCGCTTATGATTACTCATATGGATAAGGTTGTCACGGTCAAGGATGGGAATCATGGGCTCCCCTATGGTTTTCTACTTAGCCGGGTCTTTAAACATTTTAAGGTACCAGTCAAGAATTCCCGGATAGGGACCCGCAAGCAAAGCTTTTCTAAAACAACCCTTGAAGAATGTGAGTGCTTTGAGAAGGCTGAGGGCAACACTTCTACCATATCGCAGCTAATCAATGCTCTGAATGATGCCAATGATGTGATTAAGCGATTGAAGGCTCAGATTTCCATTCTGGAGGTTCAGTCAAGCCAAGCTGGTGAGGGACCTGGTTCTGGTAGCTCCTCAAATGAAGAAATTGCCCGCTTAACCAAGAAGAACTGTGATCTGCGGCAACAGGTTGAGAACCTAAAGGAGAAACTACTCGAGGAACAGTCCTCTGCCAATGCTCGCATTTACCTGGTTCTCCAGACTCTCACTGCTTCCTCCTCCAAGCCTTCCTCCTCTAGTGCCCCTAGGCCTTGTCTTTTATAATCTATCTCTGCTCTGATGTGGTTACCAATGTTTTTGCTTTTTGTTTTTTTGTGATTGAGATTGGATAACACCTGGCTGCTCCTGTTGCAAAATCCAAAAGAAGTCCTTTTCTCTTTCAATCAAAGACTTCTCTATGTTTTCAAGCTTTTAATGAATGAAATCAGTCTTTTTATGTTCTCATCAATGCTTTTCTGCCTTCTTATTCTGTTTTCTATCATGTTGTGTGTACATAAGGGGCATGAGTTAACTTTATTGGACTTATTTATGCTTTCTGCATGTTTATGCTTTTTTATGATGCCAAAAGGGGGAAGTTTAGGGGATAATTGGGCACATTTTGGAAAATGATATCAGGATTAAGGGGGAAGCACATAGACAGGGATAACTCTTTGAGAACCTGGTCGCTCATCTGTTATGATCTGCTGATGTTAGCATATATAAATTCTCCCTAATTATAAAAGTTTGTCATCACAAAAAAGAGGGAAATTGATGGGCTGTATTCTGTTTTGATGATCTAACAAACTTTTATATGAAGAATCAGATAAATGACCTGATCTGTAGATGGCATAACCAGTCAGCTTTAACTCAAAGAATTCTGGACAGTGCACTGTTGAACTTATAAGGAACAAATGAGGGAACTGATCCCTTGACAGACTCCCAGACGATAGTACAGGTCAACTCTACAGTTGTAAAAAGATGTGGCAGAAAAGTGACTGCCTGCAACTATACACGCTACAGTGCAGTAACAGTGCAACAGTCACTTCCCATTGGTTGTGAAGTGTACTCTCAAGATATGGGACATCCTCCTTGGAATGTGCCAAGGCCTTTAATATCTTGTTTGAAGACAAACAAGAACATTCACTTGAGCAATTACTAAGAACATTCTCTCAAGCATTAAAGTGGTGTCCAGCATTTCAAGTATTTCAAGAGCAAGAAGACAACTCCACTAAGAAAGACCTGTTCCACCTTGTGTCATTAGTGTCCTTAGTTGAGTTGTAATCTTGCATTTTGTTTTCATTGTATCCTACTCGCTTTTGTAGAAGCATCGTGTTAGTAATCTCTCAACATAAACCTCTTGTGTTTCGGTAGTGACTAGTGTAGTCACAAGTGAAAAGTCTTTGTAACTAGAGAGTGACAAAGTGGCTTGTAATAGTGATTACAAGTTAGTGAGTTGAAGTCTTTGTAAGAAGTACATTACAAAGTAGCTTGTAATAGTTTATATTACAAGTTAGTGAAGTTGAAATCCTACAAGTGTAGGTCGTGGTTTTTGTCCCTTTGAGTGGGATTTTTCCACGTAAAATCCCTTGTCTCTTTTACTTGCTTTCTTAATGTACTCCTATGTGAGAACTAGTAGAGGAGCAGGTAGCTCTACAGTTTGGTGGACTCATTGAAATTATCAAAAATGCTTCGTTGGACTAAATAAAAGTAGGATCAATATTTGATAAACAAAAGAGTATAATTAACTGTTTTCGAATATAGCAATTAAAGAACATTTTGAATTCAAGGTTGTTAGATAGAGCTCAACAAGATATTCGTTGAAATGCAATGATGATAGGTGTGGATGGTGTGTGCGTGCTTTAAGAATTAAAGATTCAACACTGTTTAAGATAGTAAAGTTTGAGAAAAATCATGAATGCTCTGTTAACACTATGAAAGCTGATCAAAGGCATGCAACTTCAAAGTTTATTAGTGGTTACAATATCAACAATCTTCGAGACCCAAGGTTTGAAGTTACACCAGCTTTTGTCATGGCAGAAATGCAAAAATTGCATGGACTAGACATTGGGTATCACAAGGCGTGGTGTGCTATTCAACGTGCTTCCGCTTTAATAAGAGGACCTCCTGAAGAGAATTATGAATTATTGTCTTCATACTTGTATATGATGATAAGTAAAAACCCGGGAACATATACTAACATAAAGATAGACGACAACAACAGGTAAACAATCAAAAAAAAGTTTATTAGTCTATTTTATAAACTTTAGGACATGCTGTCTTTAACCAGTTAAAAAGTTAAGGACGTGATGTCCTTAAATTTCATGTGTGCAGTAAAAAAGTTAAGGACAATTGGTCCTTAACTTAGAATTGCAAGTTAAAAAATTAAGGACATGGTGACCTTAACTTCTGACCTTGTTAGTCTAAGTTAAGGAGTCCATGTCCTTAACATTTTAGCTTGTAAACCTAAGTTAAGGACTGCATGTCCTTAACTTTATAACTTGTCACTCTAAGTTAAGGACTACATGTCTTTAACTTTTGACCTTGTTAGTATAACTTCAGGACTACCTGTCCTTAACTTTTGAGCTTGTAACCTGAACTTCAGGACTACCTGTCCTTAACTTTTGACCTTGTTAGTATAAGTTAAGGATTCCATGTCCTTAACTTTTGAGCTTGTAAATCTAAGTTAAGGACTGCATGTCCTTAACTTTATAACTTGTAACTCTAAGTTAAGGAGTGTCTGTCAATAACTTTTGACCTTGTTAGTCTTACTTCAGGACTACTTGTCCTTAACTTTTGGCCTTGTAACCTGAAGTTCAGGACTACCTCTCATTAACTTTTTGACCTTGTTATTGTCCTTAACTTTTGAGCTTGTAACCTGAAGTTTAGGACTACCTGTCCTTAACTTTTTACCTTGTTAGTCTAAGTTAAGGACTCCATGTCCTTAACTCTTGAGCTTGTAAATCTAAGTTAAGGACTACTTGTCCTTAACTTTATAACTTGTAACTCTAAGTTAAGGACTGCCTGTCCTTAACTTTTGACCTTGTTAGTCTAACTTCAGGACTACTTGTCCTTAACTTTTGGCCTTGTAACCTGAAGTTCAGGACTACATGTCCTTAACTTTTGACCTTGTTAGTCTAAGTTAAGGACTGTCTGTCCTTAACTTTTGAGCTTGTAACCTGAAGTTCAGGACTACCTGTCCTTAACTTTTGACCTTGTTAGTCTAAGTTAAGGACTCCATGTCATTAAGTTTTGAGCTTGTAAATCTAAGTTAAGGACTGCATGTCCTTAACTTTATAACTTGTAACTCTAAGTTAAGGACTGCATGTCCTTAACTTTTGACCTTGTTAGTCTAACTTCAGGACTACTTGTCCTTAACTTTTGGCCTTGTAACCTGAAGTTCAGGACTACCTGTCCTTAACTTTTGACCTTGTTAGTCTAAGTTAAGGAATTCCTATCCTTAACTTCTGTTAACCTTCTTTTATACTGTATTTTCAGGTTTCTTTATATGTTTTATGCATATGGATCATCAATATCTGGTTGGAATCATTGTAGACCAGTGATTGCTGTTGATGCAACTTTTTAGAAGTCAAAATTGCGTGGTGTTTTAAGGATTTCAGTTTCAAAGGATGCAAATAACCAAATTTTCCCACTAGCTTTTGGAATAGCAGAATCTGAAAATAACAATTCCTATGAGTGGTACTTTAGTGAGCTTCGCAATGAAATTGGGAGCCGTGAGAATTTAATTTTTTTATCAGACAGGCACCAATCTATTGCATATGCCATCGCAAAGGTATATCCTGAAAACCACCATGGGATTTGTATCTATCATTTGGAGCAGAACCTAAAGCGAAGTAAAGTGAAAAGTGAGGTCATAAAACTTTTTCAAAGTGCTGCAGGAGTATACAAGTGCAAAGAATTTGATCTTTACATGTCAGATATAGCAAAAGTAGATAAGAAGACTTATGATTACTTGATGGAAGAACCACCGGAGAGGTGGGCACGTTCTTGTAGTCCACAATGAATATATGACATGCTCACAACAAACATAGTTGAGTCAATGAATTCTGTCCTATTAGAAGCAAGGGAGCTGCCTATATTAAGAATGATGGATTTCATCAAGTGAAGTCACAACGTTGGTTTTATGAAAGAAGAAGTGAAGCAGAAGGAACTTTTTATGATGTTTCTTGTTGGGTAGAAGAGGAATTTAAGAATAAGATAGATTTAGAATTTACTTTGAATGTAAGTATTATGTTCTATGTTTAGGTTATTATTTTAATATAATTGAACATAATGTACTAACTTATAATTTTTCAACATTGAAGGTCTTCCCTGTTGATTCATGGCGTTCTAGAGTTAAAGAAGAATGAATTACTTTCTTGGTGGACTTAAACAAAAGAACATGTGATTGTTTTCAGTTTCAATTTGATGAATTACCATGCATACATGCAATTGCAGCTACCGAGAAGAGAAACAACAAGAAGTCCAACTTTTGCTCGCACTGGTACTTAAAGGAATCTTGGTTGAAAACATATGAAAGATAAATACATCCTGTAGGACATACTGATTCTTGGATTATACCAGAGAGCGTTAAGTCACAAATTGTTAAACCTCCAGATTTCAAAGTGCCACCAGGTAGAAGGCTGAAGAAAAGGCATATTCCAGCTGCTGAGTCATCAAAAATAACATTCAAATGTGGTCGTGGCAGAAGAATTGGTCATAATAGAACATCTTGTATATATTCTCCGACAGTCCATCCATTTTCAAGGAAGCATAGAGAATAATAGATATATCCACTTATGTTTATCGACTCTTTTAAGTTTTTGCTATACATTGGATTCATTTAGATTATTCTTATCTGAGCAGATGTCTGAATTTTCAAAATTTCTTTTTTCTTACGTTCTTTTTGTTTCTTTTGAGTTCAATGTTCAAAAGTTAAGGACATGTAGTCCTTAACTTTGACTTACAAGTTCAAAAGTTAAGGACATGCAGTCCTTAACTTTGACTTACAGGTTCAAAAGTTAAGGACAGACAGTCCTTAAGTTTGAGTTCAAAGTTCAAAAGTTAAGGACAGGTAGTCCTTAAGTTTGACTTACAGGTTCAAAAGTTAAGGACATGCAGTCCTTAACTTTGACTTACAGGTTCAAAAGTTAAGGACATACAGTCCTTAAGTTTGAGTTAAAAGTTTAAAAGTTAAGGATAGGCAGTCCTTAACTTTGACTTACAAGTTCAAAAGTTAAGGACAAACAGTCCTTAAGTTTGAGTTCAAAGTTCAAAAATTAAGGACATACATTCCTTAACTTTGACTTACAAGTTCAAAAGTTAAGGACAAACAGTCCTTAAGTTTGAGTTCAAAGTTCAAAAATTAAGGACATACATTCCTTAACTTTGACTTACAAGTTCAAAAGTTAAGGACAAACAATCCTTAAGTTTGAGTTCAAAGTTCAAAAGTTAAGGAAAGGCAGTCCTTAACTTTGACTTACAAGTTCAAAAGTTAAGAACACTTGGTCCTTAACTTACAGTTCCAAGTACAAAAGATAAGGACACTTGGTCCTGAAGTTTGAGTTCCAAGTTCAAAAGTTAAGGATTCAATTTCAAAAGTTGAGGACACATGGTCCTTAACTTAGACATTCAAGTTCAAAAGTTAAGGACACTTGGTCCTGAAGTTTGAGTTTCAAGTTCAAAAGTTAAGGGCACTTGGTCCTGAAGTTTGAGTTTCATGTTCAAAAGTTAAGGACACATGGTCCTGAACTTTGACTTACAAGTTCAAAAGTTAAGGGCACTTGGTCCTTAATTTTGAATTTGAATTTCAATTACACTTGGTCCTGAACTAATACTTACAAGCTCAATACACTTAATTTAGGGATTGCAAATGGTCAAATCAATACTTGACAGAAACATCAAATTAAATTATGCCAAACATCAAACTCGAACACACGATCTCCTTCCATTAGCACACTATAAAGAAGGAAAAAGAACATAAAAGATTATGACTTACAGTTACAAGTTGAAAACTTCAGGGCACTTGGTCCTGAACTTCAAGTTTCAAGTTAAAAAGTTAAGGACAGGCAGTCCTTAACTTATAGTTTCAAGTTGAAAAGTTAAGGACACTTGGTCCTGAACTTCAAATTTCAAGTTCAAAAGTAAAGGAAACTTGGTCCTTAACTTTGAATTCCAAGTTCAAAATTTAAGGACACTTAGTCCTGAACTTTGACTTACAAATTCAAAAGTTAAGGACACTTGGTCCTGAACTTCAAATTTCAAGTTCAAAAGTAAAGGAAACTTGGTCCTTAACTTTGAATTCCAAGTTCAAAATTTAAGGACACTTAGTCCTGAACTTTGACTTACAAATTCAAAAGTTAAGGACACTTGGTCTTTAACTTAGAGTTACAAGTTAAAAAGTTAAGGACAGACAGTCATTAACTTATAGTTTCAAGTTGAAAAGTTAAGGACACTTAGTCCTGAACTTCAAGTTTCAAGTTTAAAAGTTAAGGACAATTGGTCCATAACTTTCAATTCCAAGTTCAAAAGTTAAGGACACTCAGTCCTTAACTTTGAGTTCCAAGTTCAAAGTAACTAAAAATTCATAAACACAGTTAGCTTATGAATTCATACGAATATTTTTATGAAATTTCCTTTGATGATAGGCTATAATTATGTATTTTAGTCACTTATTACACTCTAATTTACTGCACTTTAATTGAGTTTGAGCTTTAATCGCTAGTGTTTTGCCCTAACTGTGTGTTTTATGCCTTGTAGGAGTGATTCCGAGCTATATAGATGTTATGGAATGAATTCAAGTGATTTGGAGCTTTGAAGTCTGAGTATAAGCCCAAAGAATTAATCCGGGATCGTGTTCAGGGATCAAATTTGATAGTTAAGAACAAACGAAGACTCGAGTATGAATATTATGAACTGTCTAGTAAAATAGACATAACCTTTTGCTCCAAACTCCATTTTTGGATATGTAATATATGGTTGGAAATCTAACTCAAAGGGCTACAACTTTCATGTTTTACGTTGTTCCAAATTCCAAATGGAACAGGGTGAAAAACACGGTCGAAATTGCGACCGCGGACTGGGGTAGAATACTTGTTGATTAGCGCGGCCGGAGCATGGTCTTAGCACGCCCGCACTACTCCAGACCTGAAAAACAGTCCCTTTTCGCGTGAGAGAAGGTCTAATTATTTGGGCCCGACCCTACTTGGTATATATACATGGGAAAATGGTATTTTGAGGAGGTTGGACATATTTTGGACACAAATTCGACCTAAGGAGGCAGAGACACAATAGGAGCAAGGCGGAGAATTCTTCTACGAGTTTTTCCTTCCTCTTCGTATTTTTCATTGTTGGTTATGACTTTTAGTATTGTAGTTTTACATACTATTATGAATAGCTAATTTGTTATCTAGGGTTTGATGGAATCTTTTGTAGGATAAATTCTTGTTATGTTTTTATATAATTGAGTCGTAGTATTTTCTCTATTTGTTCAACTATATTATTCTTGTGGTTGATTGAAGAGCTCTCAATTAGCTGTGCCTATTTAGTGTGTATCTACTCGGGAGAGAGTGCATATTTAGGTAGTTGTTGAACAACACCACTCCCAAATTATAGGAGGGATCCATAACCGAGGGTTTAAAGGTTGGATTAGGGATAATGATACCTTGGGTGCAATCTAAAGTGAGCTGTAATAAAAGATAGCTACCGTAACTCGGAAGAGTGCGTCTAGTAAATTGTCGTAATTACTCGGGAGAGATTTACGGCGGTCAGAGTGCTCATGATCAGTAGAGAATACTTAGGAGAAATTATAGAAGACATAACGGGAAGGATTCCGACAATTGGGAAAATCATAACTCTAGACCTCCTTAATCTTTTCTCCAACACGTAGTATCTTTAGTGTTAATTTATTATTTTAATTTGTTAGTTAGTTAGTTAAACACAAGAATATTAATATCTATAAGTTGAGAATTGTTCAAGCTTGTATTCTTGGTGATAGTGAACAACTATAGCTAAGCCTTATTTATATTTGCAACGACCGCTTAGTCCTTTTTATAAGGCATAGTTGGGCGTGATCAAATTACACAATTAAATATATTATATAAACCACAAACACATTTCAATAACCAAAAATTCATAAACACAATTAGCTTATGAATTCGTACGACTATTTTTATGAAATGTCCTTACATAATCAAATATATTGATTGAACCACAAACACATTTCAATACCAAAAATTTCTGAATAACTTACTCACAAAAATTCGCTCCTTATTCGACACTGAATCAGCTTATAATCATTATTTTTGAAATTTCACACATACTTGATGCCAAACACAGCATTGATCGCGATTACACATATACAAAAACAAAAATGCATAAAAGCAAAAAAAAAAAAAATACCAGTGTGATCGTTCAATGCAGAGAAGATGACGAAAGAGAAAGATTAAGTGCAGCTGGTTTGCATGCAAGGACGATACAGATACTGAGGAGCACGCGAAAGTTGCCTCTGAAATTTTCGTTCTCAAATTTTCCCTCTGAACGAATAAAACAAGGGTTTGAGAATATAAGAATTGAAGAAAGGGTAAAAATGTCTTTTCAAAATAATTTTAATAGAGTAGTGGCTATTTTTGCTCAAAATTAGACTTAGTGGATAAAAAATAAACACCACCTTACTTAGTGGCTACCACACGCCATTTTTACTTCTATGTTTTGGCTAAGGGCAAGGCAAGCAAAGGACAACACAGTGGCGGATGGAGCACATAAGCAACAGGTTCAACTAGACCTAGCATTTTCTTTGCAAAGTTAAGATATATATGTGAAATATCACCAACTTTTCAAAAAGCATTATGTTTTGAACCCATAATTAAAAAAAACGTAATGCGTTAGTGATAAAAACCTAAAGGCTGAGCATGTCAAATTAAAATCCTGGTTCCACCTCTGAGGCACATAGACGCATCAGCACCATACATTAGGTTATTATGTATGATCATCTGATAGTAAGTTAGTGATTAATTTTTCTTTCTTTATCAGGATTTTGGTAAGAATATGTAAGTTGTTACAGCTCTTGGCTCAGTTGATGAAAGGAAAGTTTTGCTGACATTTAATTGAATAGACTGCCACCTAAAATGTAAGCATTCCTAATTCCTACTCAATTATAACATAAAGCATAGATTCAATAAGATATAGTAAATACAATTAATATTGAGCTAATAATCAAACACCCATTTATATAATATGGATTCGGTTCATAATACTAGTAAATAATGATCTAGCTACTCATGCTAAAGAGATAAAATCATAAGTGAGTTGGCTTCCTTCCCAAGACTCTGAATCTAACTCTAGAATCTTACCTGCATCTCGGTAAAAAAAATAATGACACATGTTATTTTATTTAAGTACAATTATTAATTCTTAACTATAGTTAATTATCATATGTTATTGCACATGCTCCTAATTAATACGGTAATACAACAATATTTAATATCTTACTATTTACTGTTACGTTCTAAGTAGTAACATCAATTAGCTTCTTCTTTTTTATTTTATATTATATTATGACACTTCCTTTGTACCCCTAACTACATCCCAAGGCCATCACCAGGGTAAACTATTTACGAACGTCAGTTTTATTTTATGTTTTGGCACTTCCTTTGTTCAACATATAAGAACACAAACATCTGCCTGCTTTGTCCCCATGAGTGTCTGGTGGAAACTTCTAGATTTTCTTATTCTTATTTTCTATTAATCTAATATTAACATAAGGGACAATCAGGTGCACAAAGCATCTCGCATTCACGCAGAACCGGATGTCAAAAAGGGGTATGACGTGGACAGTCTACTCTGATACAAGATCAATGGATGATGTCACGGTTCGAACCCGTGACCTATAAGCCACACGAAGACAATTACCTAGAAATCATCATATCACTCTCATTTTCTGATCGTTTAAACCCTGATTTGGGTCGACGGTTTGTCTCCATCATTGACGCGACTGTCGCCTTACACTTTTGATATGTTAACCTTTTCTTCTACGATCATTGTTGTGCCTTTGGTCTGATCGGTTTTTTTTATGCAATATTACTATTTTTGGAGATTAATTAGTTCTCATATTAGTCAAGCTGATTTCACTTCTTTTTATATCCGTCTAACGCAATACGATTGCAATGTTCTGAAAATTATTTAGCGCAGCTCTATCAACTCCCCAAAATTAGATGACCTTGGGTATAAAAAAAGAACTCAAACAGCGAGAATTGGGTACACTGATCGAACCTAGTATAGCTTTTCACCCCACAGACGGTTAGTCCGGGTAGACTATTTAGATTCTTGAGGATATGCGTGTGAGCTTGTGTGGTTCACTTTGGAGGTCATTGGGATCAGTTTTTGCCTTTGGCGGAATTTGCTTACAATAACAATTATTAGTCCAACATTTACATGGCTCCATATGAGGCTATGTATGGTAGACGGTTATTCTTATGTTGATTAGTTTGAGCCTCGTGAGGCTAGATTTTTGGGCACAGATTGGTATGCGGTATTTTGGAGAAGGTGACGTTGATTCAAGAACGACTTCGGACATCTTAGAGTAGGCAGAAAAGTTATACGGACAAGTTTGTTCGTGATGTGGCATTTATAGAAGGTGAGAAAGTACTTTTAAAAATTTCACCGATGAAAAACGTGATAAGGTTTGGGAAGAATGACAAGTTGAGTCCGAGGTTTATTGGTCCATTTGAGGTATTGGAGAGAGTTGATGAGGTTGATTATAGGTTTGTTTCCTCCTATCTTATGTGGGGTATATCTAATATTTCATATTTCTATCATTCAGAAGTATCATGAAGATAAGTCGCATGTTCTGGACTTCAGCATAGTGCATCTAGTGAGAATTTGGCCTATGAGTAAGAGCCGATAGCTATTTTAGACATGCAAGTTTGAAAGTTGAGATAAAAGAAGATTGCTTTGGTGAAGGTTCTTTGGAAAGGACAACCGAGCAAGGAGGCTACTTGGGAGACCGAGTCAGATATGCAGAGCATATATCTACACCTTTTTAGGAGTCTAGGTACATTTCTAAACCCGTTCAAGGATGAACCATCTCATAAAAGGTGGAGAATGTAAAGACTCAACCGATCATTTTGAGTTCTAGAATCCAATTCCCTTATTTGAAACTTTCCTAGGTTGATTTGATGATTTATGACTTGTGGGGATGGGTGGTTTGGTTTCCGAGAGGTTCAGGAGAGATTTGGAACACTTAATTCCGAAGTTAGGCTAAAGGTTGGAAGAATTGACCAAAGTCAACATTATTGTTAAACGATCACAAATTAGTGTTTGAAGATTCTAGTAGGTTCATATGATGATTTTGGACTTATACGTATATTTGGTTCGGATCTCAGGTGACCGGGGGTTGATTTGGCGCTTCAAGTCGAAAGTTCAAATTTTGAACTTAAAAAAGTTTGATATTTTTTGTTTGGTGCTTGATTCTGAGTTTTGATGTTGTTTTTAGTTTTTGAGCCTTTGGACAAGTTCGTATAGGATATATGGACTTGTTAGGATGCTTGGGCGGGGTCCTAAGGGGCTCAGAGTGAGTTTTTGGGTGGTTTCAAATCATTTTGAACTAAGTGAAATTTTACTAGTGTTTGGTGCAGTCACACCTGCAAGGCTAAGGTCGCACATGTGGAGCTCGCACTTGCGGGCATAAGTCCACATCTGTGAAGGAGAGCTAGGGTTAGCCAGTGTGCACCTGTGGTGTAAGGTTTCGCACCTCTGAGGTTGCAGTTACACATAAGATGTCGCACCTACGAATATACCAGATGTCACACCTACAAATATGCCTCGCAGATTCATTTAAGTTGAGATTTAGCTTATTTTCACTATTTTGAGACCTAGACTTCAGGAGGAGGCAATATTTGAGGAGATTTCTCTTCCATCTTGAGAGTAAGTAAATCTTACTTGGTTTTGATTATATTTTTGGATTCCCTATAGATTCTTAAACATAAAACATGAAATTCAAGAGTAAAATTTGGGATTTTTGTCTACAACTTAAGAGAGTGTATTTTGGGATTTTGAATACCAATTTGGTCTCAGACTTGGAAACTAATCACATATTTAGGCTCATGGGGTTATGGCTCAATAAAATTTAATCTTGAACTCAGATTTTGACCATGTCGACCTGGGTTGACTTTTTGTTGATTTTTGAGATTTGATTAAAGATTGAAGCTTTATTATTTGAAATTAGTTTTCATGAATTTATTTGAACCCATTAAGTATTATGTGGTAAGATTTGGATCATTTGGAGGAGAATTTTAAACGAAAAGCAGTATTCGAGGGTTGGAGCGGTTTAGGAAGGAGGTAAGTATCTTGTCTAACTGTGTGAGAAATTTTTTTCTATAAATTGGACTTACAAGTTGTATATGGTGAAATTGATTTATATTAAATACTCGAATGATGGAATGACACGTGGAATCAGAGGCATACAAAAGGTGAACCTAGCAGAAACAAGGACCGAAGACAACAACTTCAGTTGGTACAGGATAGACCCCGAAGGGAACGCAATCAATGAAAGCAAACGAATGTTTGTCATCTGGTGGAATTTAATGAAGAATATTCCTCAGAATTAATTTGTGGCTTTGCAGAGAATTTCGGCATTCATGTCCTGCCGTTACATTTTCATAAATGGCCCCATTTATTATCATTTAAGAGGGGTTTGATCCTAGGATCTTGTTCCCTAGGTATAGCTATAAATAGTGGCATTCATTGTAGGACACGAAATCTCTGAAAAACTTATTCTACATATTATTCTCAAGCTGAATAATATTTTATTTATTGCCACCTTCGGAAGCGTTACTCCCGGAACCAGGCTATCTGCCATTTATCTCAATTTCAACGCTAAGTCTTATATTTTTATTTAATTTATTTATCATTTTGGGATCAAATCAGTTTGCTTGTCTATAAACCACGCAACAAATTCAACTGTGCTGTTTTATGAGTATATAATTTTGGGCCCACCGTGGGGCTTAGACAACTGCATAATTGAGTTGATACTTGCATCTATTACTAACCTGTTTGAATTTTTGTTTTCATATCAAAAGTCAAAAAAATGGTAGCTAATGATGTCAACATCTCACACAACGTTGAGGCACAAGAAAATCTGCGTCAACATGAGGATTCGATCACTGACAACCGCAATGAGGAGGATATAGCAACTCCGGTACATGGTGGGCGATATCCCCGACATGTGCGGAAGACAACTCCTGATGATGCTAAGGCAAGCACGTTGCGAAGACAGTAAGGATCTTTAAAGAGTAGAAAAAGGCCATCATGAGCCATCTCTCAAGGCAAGACCAGGACATGATGAAACTAAAGCAGGCATTGTCATATGCTTCCAACAACGCAAATAGAAGATGCCATGTTCCCCCCGGCGGTGCCACAAATCAAATAGCACAAAGAGTTAATAATAATACCCCGAGGGATGAGGTTGGCTTCGATGGAGCCGGGGTGATCGGTAGCGGAGCTAGTAATGACAACAACAACGATCCCTTAAAAACTGAACTCATGAGGTTCATGAGGGAAGTAAACGAGCGGATGGATCAGGACACAAAAAAGTTCCACGCTCGAATGGACCAAATTTTGGGCACACCACCAGTGTTGAAGGGTTCAGATTCGAAGACGTACACCTAATTTCCATTAAAACTGAACGCAACGCCAGAATTGATTCTAAAACGGTTCAAAATGCCAAACATACCAAAGTACGATGGGACTTTAGACCCTCAGGAGCACACACAACTTATACAACGACTGTGAAAGGAAACGACTTGGCCCAACACGAGATTACGTCGGTCTTGCTGAAGAAATTTAGAGAAACCCTCATGAAAGGGGACCTAACATGGTATTCACACTTACCCGAACACTCAATAGATTCCTATAAAATGCTCACAGATTCCTATGAAATGCTCACATATTCCTTCATTAAGGCCCATGCCGGGGCTAGGAAGGTCTAGGCCCCTAAGGCAGACATATTCCGAATTTTGCAAGAAGATTCCAAATTGCTGTGTGAATTTGTGATCAGGTTCCAAAAGGAAAGGATGTCATTACCGGGCGTACCATATGAATGGGCAGCCGAGGCATTTATTAAGGGGTTGATCCCCAGGAGCTCTAACGCCTCCCGAAAGCTAAAAGAAAGCTTTCTCTAGTTCCAAGAAACTACATGGGCGGATGTCCATAACTGTTATGAATCAAAGATAAGTATAGAAGATGGTCAACTCCAGTTCTCCGCAATGCTAAGGGTTGGGATCGTGAAAGGAACAAGGATAAATCAAAAGAAGATTTTGATGTTGATCGGCAATCTTCCAAGGGATGATTCTTGCCCTATGAGAGGACTGAAGGATGTGGCAGCAAAGGGTTCTTGTTAGCGGATAGGTTCACCCCGATAAAAGAAATGATCGCAGCCAGAACAACAAGTCGTTGCAGGACAAAGTGGTATCGAATTCCCGGGATCCCACTTATCCCAGGCAGTTAGAGTATAATTTCAATGTTAGCGTAGCGGAGCTGGTATCGGCAATGAGAAACATCAAGGAAGCATGGTTCCCAAGGCTAACGAGATCTGATTCTAGCCAGAGGGATCCTAGTTTATGGTATGAATATCATGGGACCAATGGCCACCGAACTGGGGACTTTCGACATCCGTGCGAGGAGGTGGCAACACTGTTGAAGAACGACCATCTCAGGGAATTCTTAAGCGACTGGGCCAAGAACAATCACGGCCGCAGCCGAGACAATGCATAACCCTCAAAGATAGGGGAGGACCTTCCTCGACTAACTATCAAAAATTTTCGAGGGGAAAGAGATCAATGGTGCAAATTTCTTGGCAACCAAGAAGATAAAGGTATCAGTGACCCATAGCAAGAGACTCTGGGAATTCGCTGAAGACGACATCACCTTCATGGAAAAAGATGCGGATGGACTTCTCCAGCTTCACATCGATGCCCTGGTAATTATCTTAACGTTCTTGATTCAACATTAAACGTGTGTTTGGTTGACCCGGGAAGTTCAGCCAACATCATTCAATGAAGGGTACTGGAACATTCCAAGCTAATCGGAAGCATCATTCCGGCAACAAAATTCCTCGCCGAATTCAACTTAGGAAGTGTGACGACCGGGGGGGAGGGGGGGAGATCTTGCTGCCTACGAATGTCGAAGGGGTCATGAAACCCACCTTATTTCAAGTAATGGACATCGATATGAGATAAAACATAATTCTCGGCAGACCATGGTTAAATGAGATGAAGGTTGTATCAGCAACATACCACCAACTGTTGAATTTCTGGACTCCAGATAGAATCAAACAAATAAGAGAAGATCAACCGGCAGCAAGGGAAATGAACGTGATATCAGTTTCCAGAAGTAAAGGGAAGAAACTCAACGTATAGAAATTACAGGAACCGATGCCTACTCCCGAAATAGGCAAAGATGACAAAAGGGAGGAGCCATCGGAATCCCACCGGGTAAGGTATTTTCAGGTACCGGAAGAAACATACACGACCAAGTACACAACGTAAGAACTCAAACAAGTGTATTTTCTCGATTAATTACTAGAGAGAAAATTTAACTTTGGGACAGGACTCAACCCCGAGCTCAGGTCAGGAACAAACGTTGATTGTTTCTCATGGTCGCACGCGGAGGTTTGTGAATCCCACTTGTAAGGCAGAATAAGCTCCCAATAGCCGAGGTCAGAAATAGGTTTGTGAAAGAAGATGTAACTCAATTACTTGACATCGGTTCAAAGTGGTAGGTAAAGTATCCCGACTGGCTAGCTAATGTAGTTGTAGTTACAAAAAAGAATAATAAATTTCGAATGTGTTTAGATTATAAGGATTTGAATAAGGCATGATCGAAAGACTCGCTCTCACTGTCGAACATCCATCAAATGATTAACGCCATGGCGGGACACGATTTAATGAGTTTCCTTGATGCTTATTCCGCGTACAATTAAATTAAGATGAACCCGGAGGATCAGGAAAAAACTTCGTTCATAATGAAATCTGGCACATACTGTTATAAGACCTTTCGGGCTTAAAAAGACGGAGCCACATACCAGAGACTCGTGAACAAGATGTTCGAAAAGAAAAAAAGTATAACAATGGAAGTATACATAGATGATACGTTGGTCAAGTCTTTGAATGTAGGTGACCATTTAAAACACCTCTAGGAAACCTTCGACATCATAAAGAAGTACAACATGAAGCTCAACCCCGAAAAATGCACGTTCAGAGTTAGCTCTAGAGAATTCTTCAGTTTCTTGGTGTCACAAAGAGGGATCTAAATAAAACTTGACAAGATCAAGGCCATCTAGGACATCCCACACCAGCTAACAAGCGTGAAAGAAGTCCAAAGGCTAACCGAAAGATTTGCCGGTCTAAGCAGGTTCACTTCTCGGTCTTCGGAAAAATGTCATCACTTCTTCTCACTTATGAAGAAGAAGAACTTCGAATGGAATCCAGAATGCCAACAAGACTTAAAAGACCTGAAATGTTATCTATCAAGCCCTCTGCTACTATCATAATCAGATAAAGGCGATGAATGGCCGATATATGTAGTGGTCTCGGAGGTAGCGATATCTGTCGTTCTAGTATGGGAGGACGAAGGTACGCAATCTCCTATCTATTATGTTTGAAAAAAAATTTGGTAGCGAAAACTCATTATGCTTACCTCGTAAAATTGGACCTAGCTCTCGTAGTCGTCTCTAGAAAGCTTAGTCCTTATTTTCAGTGCCACCCGATAGCCGTGGAGATAACTTTTTCCTTGCGGAATGTCCTTCACAAACTTGAGTTTTCAGGTCGGTTGGCCAAATGGGTAGTTGAAATTAGTGAATTCAATATTGAGTATAAGTCTATGACCACGATCAAATCACAAGTTTTGGTCGACTTCATGGTTGGTGTCAGTCCCGAGCTACTATCTTTGGTCACAGATTCATTGGTGCTAAAATTAGTTAGGGCAGGATACTACTGGCCTCAGATGGAACAAAACATGAAGGGATTCATTCAGAAATATGACAAGTGTCAACGCCATGCCCCATTGGTACACCAACCGCTAGAATTACTTTATTCGATACTGTCCCTATGGCTATTCATGAAATGAGGGATGAATATAGTTGGGCCGCTGCCACAGGGTCCCAAAAAGATAATATTTCTTTTAATTTTAACTGATTACTTCACTAAATTGGTTGAGGTAGGTCCCTACCAAAATATCGGGGAGCTAGAGGTGGTCGATTTCTTGTGGGAAAACATAATTTTCCGATTCAGAATACCGAAGGAGCTTGGATGCGAGAACGGGCCACAGTACATAGGCTCCAAGGTCATGAAATTTTTTGAAGGCCTGAAAATTAAAAGAATTATATCTTCACCATACCATCCGAGCGCAAATGGGCAATCGGAAACAACCAATAAGGTGATTATTCAAAACTCAAAAAGAGGTTGGAGGCAGCCAAGGGTAAGTGGCTCGAAGAGTTACCTGGAGCGCTATGGGCATGTTGGACGATGACCAACTCGAGCACAGGGGAGACACCTTTCTCTCTCGTATACAGTGCAGAAGCTCTGATCCCGGTGGAAATAGGAGAACCAACATAGCGGTACTTCTATCGGACGGAGAAGCAAATGATAAGGCATTGTTGGTCAAATTAGAGTTTCTTGACGAACGCAGGGACTTTCTCACATAAGGATGGTGGCCTAGAAACAAAAAGTAGAAAGATACTATAACCGGTGGGCCAATATCTGCTACTCTAAAGTGGGAGATTTGGTTTTGAGGAATGTGACTCAGAACACCCGGGAACTAAATGTAGGAAAACTGAGTCAGACATGGGAAGGCCCCTATCGGGTTTTAGCTGTCACCGAAAAAGGATCGTACGAACAAGAGAACCAATACAGAGTCAAATTTCCAAGCAACTGGAACGTGACTCACCTCAAAAGGTATTACTGTTGATGGATCCTACTTATACTGAAAGTATGTGCCACACTCTTTTATCCTTCGCCCAGTTTTTGTCCCAATTAGGTTTTTCTGGAAAGGTTTCTAACGAGGGAGCAATGGAAAGCATACTACGAAGGAAACGTCATCGGAGTAAAGACCTTTAAAGGATAAAGTAACTAAACAACAAGCCACTGTGAGATTGTTAATAGTCTATGGCTCGATGGAAAATTCCTAATGGGAAGCAACACTTTCCATCAGAGTAAAGGTTATTCAACCGTTCACAAGTCTTTTTCCTCAATGGAGCAAGACTTCCAGTGTTCTAATTCACATTCTTTGCATTTTCACATTGGTGGAATAAAATGAGAATAAGGCAACTTGGTTGCCAAGAAAACCGGGACTGCGAGGCCTGGGAACAATAATGTCTCATCGAGACCGGGGAATGCACAATTAGCCCCGTAGAAACAAGTTGTACAAATTAGCCACATGTATCAACAATTTCTTTTCTTTCAGAAAATGGATGCTTATGTACTTTTGAAGATAGCAGGAATATAATGAAGTCCTTTTATTTCTATCTTGTTTCTTGTCCAAACGATGAATTGATTTTATCATTTGAAAGTTAACTAAGGACTTCAAATTCTAGTGCCGGAATGAACATGAGGCGTCCTCTTCAAGAGCACCATAAATATAAGACGACCCTTTCTTATGACACCCTTATAATAAAGGGTTGGTTCCGAAATTTTATGCCCAAAACCCAGAGGCTATCAGAATAAAACATACCCAAACCCTTACTCAATTTGACGCAAGAAGAATAAACAAAAAATCCTTTTATTTATCAAATATTCCAAGAGGCATAAGTACAAAAATACGAAATGAAAACAACAAAGAAAAAGAAAGAAAAAAAGCTAAACTTCGTCTACCAGAACTTGGAGGAAGAGAGGCATCTACGCCCTCGGGAGAAGTAGGGGGGTCTGCCGTCGGTGGAGGTTCTTGGCATTCAACATCATTCTCTTCAAGTTTCTCCTCGGTTCCTAAAAACTCAGAACCGGGAGTAAAAGAGTCAGTTGCATCAGGCTGAGCTAGGAGACGTTCTCGACCAGTTAACTCCAATGTTCAAGCCTTTGCGATCTCATCGTCGATATCAATAACGCCCTCTTTGGACTCTTAAGAGGTTTTCCTCCTCATGTGGTGCATAGAGTATATTTTTTCAATAATGAGGGAATCCCCTTGGTATTGCAGTTTTGCTTTAAGCCCATCAACCTTGGTCAATAGGTCATCCCGCTCGAGTCTCATGGCACTAAGGCTAAGATCGAGATCACAGATTGTGGTTATGTAAACCTTATTTTTATCCACGATCTTCTTATACCTATCTTCTATCTAGGCGTTCTTCTCCTCAGAAGCAACATCTTCTTCAACTTTGGAGTTCAAAGCTACCTCCGGATTATTTGCTCATTCAATGGAGGCACACTCACGCTTGGTAGTAGTAAGAGCAGCATCTTGAGATTCAACCCACTTAGCATTTGCATCCTGAAGTTGTGCATGTAGCTGAGTAGCTTCTTAGTTTTGAGCCATCATATTCTGCTCACTCTGTTTCAACCGAGCCTCAAGCTCGGCCGCTTCAGTGGCCTTAGCTTCTAACACCGGGAGATGCGCGGTGAATTAGTTCCTCTCGGCCAACAGTTGATCCTGCTCTGACAAAAGTCCTTCTTTGTCAAAGATCAATCTCTGAAGGCCTCGTAAACAGGGAAATTAACATGTAAAACAAGTATCGACGGTAGAAATCCTGTTGTAACAGGAAAATAGAAACAAGCAGTAAAAACAAAAAGTACAATATCGTTGTTGCACTGTGCATGGTGTTATTTAACATGAACTCCCCTGAAAGAGAGTGTATTTCCTTCCTATCTTTCTCTGAAGCCAGTGACTGCAGGTAATTGGCGAGCTCCATCGGCCTGGATAACAGATGACAGTCCTTTGACACCGAGAGGGAGACACTCCTCCTCCCTTGGGTATCTGCAGAAGGGGGTGAATAAATGTGCTCCAAATTCTCATGGTCATGGGACTGGGGAGGAGATACATCCTCCTCTCTAGCGTCTGCAGCTTGTGGGGGAGATGTAGCAGTTGCTGGTGAGAAAGGCACAATTGGTGTAGATGGAGATGAGGCTGATGGTGTTGTAGGTTGAGAAGCAGCTACGGCAGAGGCAATGATGTTTGTTGGTAGCTCACCAATATAAGGCAGAAGAGGCCCGGTACTCAACCTCATAGTACCATGAGCAGCAACTGGGACCGAAAAGAGGGAATCAACATTCTCTACCAAGTCAAATTCTCCCTAGAGCGCTCGAACATCACCCTCGGTTGGGGTCTAAGCTCTCCAAATTGAGCATTCTGTTAAGATGATGAAGATCGTTGTCTCCTTTAAAGGGAAGCCTCTTCATCATTGTCTTACCCATCATTTTTAATAGTCAAATTGACTGCGGCTGGCTCGAGTGTGGCTTTCTTTACTTTCGTATTTTATCCCTGGCTGAGGAAAAATGTCGCCTTATTGGTTGCTTGTTCTCTATCCTAGGAATCTAAGAAGAACCTGCATCGGAAGCAGATCCCAGGGCACCAGTCGAGGTGAGAGCCTTCAACAACCTCACCACCTCTGCGTGATCGACCAAAACATCCTCCTCAAGGAAGGAAACAAAACCCTTCGGGAGACCTAAAGCAAACAAGAAGATAGGTTTGTAGGTTCACTCATGTACAAAGATGGAATAAAGGAAGAGTTAGTTTGTTGTGCTTCATGACCCTCCACCCATATTTTGGGGCCAACTCCTTCCACCGACAGGTCTCTATCATAGTGATGTCCAGAATCTTCTGAACCTACCAGTCTAGAACTTCAACCCTTGGTGGTACCGAGTTGCTGAAATAATGAAAGAAGGAGGGTTAGCAAAGATATGAAACAACCTATTTTCTGAGAAAGAAATAAACTTTAAAATTATGTGATTCCGGGATTTGGGGAATGATGGAGTTGTGGCCGGGATGATATCCCTAGTAGCAATGACGAAAAACCGCAAAATCCATCCACGATCATTGTCATTGTCGATGATGGTAAGAAAATCATGGTGGCCACGCTTGATGAAGGTTAATACTCCACCACAGAAGATTATGGGGGAGTAAAGTTTCATCATATGTGCCAAGGTAAGGGGTTCCTTCGTTTCCAGGCACAACCGCCGAAGAAAGGCCACCGTTGCCACGCCGAAGGGCCCACCTGAGTCAAACAAACCTAGTACTATTGGCACAATTTCAAAATCACGGGGTCAAGTCCCCCGCTCAGAGAGAACGGTCCCAAAGTGAAAGGATACATGTAAATGTACGTAAAACCCTTCTTAGTGAAGGTCACTTGCTCCACCAGGTCAGGGGCAATTGATATTTAGGACATGGTAGTCACAATATTCCTTCACAACAGGAATACTGGAAGGGAGAATAGAGGAAATGTATCTACCAACAACTCAAGTTTGAGGGTTTGAAGAATGGAATTTCTCTTCAAAATATTTGGCAGTGTTCAGATGTTTAGGGATGATGGTACTCACTGTGGGAGGATCAGCATCAACATCTACCTCTTTATATTTACTCCTCTTTGGGCCTCTGCCAAAGAGAAGACCAGAGTTCTTGGAAGAATTAATATAAGAATCCATAATGATAAGAGTTTTCTAAAGAAGATCAAGAGAGATGAAAGCAAAAGGAAGTTAAGTGCAAAGAACATAAGGAAGATTATGAAGTTGTTTGAAGTAAAAGAAAAGGAATGATGTGTGTATGTAAAGGTATATGCGGCTAAAATCATGGTCATGATTACCTCGAGAACCGACAAAAATATTGCTAAATCATGGAGTAACACATGTTCGAGGTATTAAATGTAAGGAGACGCGCGTCTTATCAAGCGACAGAAACTTTTCAGAAGGGTTCAGAAATTTCTCGCCAAGAAAGGAATCTTCACCAACTTCCCGATGACACAAAGATATGCCATCAAAAAGCAAGGGGATTATCTATATAGGGTAAAATTGGTTTATATTAAATACTCTAATGATGGAGTGACACATGGAATCAGAGGCAGACTGAAGGTGAATCGAGCGAAAACAGGACTGAGGACAACAACTTCAGTTGGTACCGGATAAAACCCGAAGGGAATGCAATCAACATAAGCAAATGAATGTTTGTAAATTTTGGCATTTAATGAAGAATATTCCTCAATATTAAATATGCGGCCACTGCAGAGAATTTTGGCATTCATGGCCTGCCGTTACATATTCATCAATGCTCCCTTTATTGTCATTTAAGAGAGGCTTGATCCTAGGATCTTGTTCCCTAGGTATAACTATAAATAGTTTCTTCAAAAACCATTGTAGGACACGAAATCTCTGACAAACTTATGCTACACATTATTCTTCAAGCTGAATAATACTTTATTTCCTATCTAACATTGTTCTTATTACCGCCTTCGGAAGCCTTGCTCCCGGAACCAAGCTATTGGCCATTTATCTCGATTTCAATACTAAGTCTTATACTTTTATTTGATTTATTTATTATTTTGGGATCAAATCAGTTCGCTTATCTATAAATCATGCAACAAATTTAATTGTACCATTTTACGGGTAAACATAATGTACATGCTACATGATTGGGGGTGCGTATATGTGAGGTGACATGCGTATATATGTACATTAAGGATATACCATGTTTGGGATAGCTTTAGGATTTTTTATGCCATGTTTGGTTGTTTGTTCTGCATGAATTACGCTTTATTTAGCTTATGACATCTTATTTAGTTAAGATGGAATATTTTTAAGGTTGTTGATATAAATGATTTAGCCCTAGTCATACTTTATATCACGAGCACATATCCACATCTTTATTATTATATCTTTGTGCATTTTATTGGTTATTTATTGAACATATGCATACATCCTTAAAGATAGATATGTTGGTATAGACTGATATAATTATGGCATATTTGAACAATTGAGGGGATTGATATTGTTATGGTACAGTGGTTGATACGATGCAGTTATTTTGATATTGATACTTGTGATAACCCGATAGTTAATCTAGAGTTGTAAACCTTAATTATGTATTTCGAAACCTCAAATATCTCATTTTAACCTTCCTTGATTTGCGGTTATTTTTTATGTTAAAAAATTATAAAATATAAAAATTTTCCTTAAAAATCCATTTAAGTTGACTTTAATCAACTTTTTGAGAAAACAGACCCGACCTCTTTCTCGCAATTGCGATGTTCGCAACTGCAACAATTGCAACTGTGTAAAAGTTGAGTTAGACGGGATTTCTTTTATTCTTTCAAAATTTCAAACCTAGAGAACCCTAGAGGCGATTTTCTCAAGAGCCCTTCTTCCCCAATTCATTGGTAAGTGATTCCAACCTATTTTCTTTCAATCTTACATTACTTTTCACAAGATTTCAACCTAAACTCTAGGATTTTCATGGAGGAAATTGGGGGTTTGGGAAGAATTAGGGATTTTTGTAAAATTAGAATTTAGACCTCAAATTGTAATCGGATTTCGAAACAAAATACATAACCAGGCTAGGGGTGAACGGGTAATCGGATTTCAGTCTGAATTTTGAGTTTGAAGCGGGCTCGGGAGTTGACTTTTTTAATAATGACCTAAATTAAACCTTTTTCATTCGAGGGTAGTTCCTAATGCTTATTTTGAATCGTTAGGCTGGTAATTTGCAAGATTTGGTTGGTTCGGAGGCTCGTTCGAAAGGCAAAGCCATGGTTGAGCTTTGAGTTGGTCTTTGGAGCGAGGTAAGTGTCTTGGTTAACCTTGACTTGAGGTATTAGGACTTGTTTGTCTATTTTCTACATGTTTAAATATTGGGTACAACGTATATGTGAGGTGACGAGTACTTATGCGTTGTTTTAGGGTTAAAGCATGCGGGTAGGATTTTTTTCATGTCATTTATTTCTTTCTTTGATCATGATATCCATGCTTAAACTAGTAATTACTAAATTGATCATTCTTTCCGCATTTATTGGCTATTTGTGATAATTGAGCATCGTTTTTGAAGTAGAGATTGGTAATGTGGAACTACTGTTTACATAAGACTTGATCTTGCTTATTTTATCTCTTTGTTGTTATATGTTCATTGTTACATTGTAAGGGAGAGTATTAATGCACAAAGGGTGATATGGTGTCGCATATATTGTTTCATGATGAAATTGAGAGTGAAAGCAAGAAGGGTGATGTCGTGCCGTATTTATCATTTTATGGTGAGATTTAGAGTAAAAGCACGAAGGGTGATGCTATGCAGTTTTATTCATTATGTTGGTTCATTTTGTTGGTTGAAGGTTTATTGACTGTTTCTTATTATCATTCCCTATTGTAGTTACCGTATCTTGTACCCCTTTCACATGTCCCCTCCCAATAGTACTTGCTAATTCTTTATTTGTTGTTATGTTGTACGTATATTTCTGTCTATATAGGTTTAGTTATGTGGGTGTCCTGCCATAGCCTCGTCACTACCTTGTCGAGGTTAGGCTCTACACTTACGGAGTACATTGTGTCGGTTGTACTCATACTACACTCTGCACTTCTTGTGCAAATTTTGGTATTGGGCCCAACTGTCCGTGAGGCGTATCATCTCAGATTGGCATTTGGAGACTCAAGGTAGATCTGCTGGCATCCGCAGACCTGGAAGTCCCCTTCCATTTCCCCTATTTACTGTTCTTTTCATTCAAGACAGTTGTATTTATTTTAAACCCTATTTGTAGAAATTCTAGAAGCTCGTGAACTTGTGACTCCAGATCCGAGTTGTACTTAGATAATTATTGGTTTTTATGTCATTCCACATTCCATATTGGCTTAAATTTTGGTTTTATTGGTTTTACTTATTTGAACTGATTAAAATTGGCTTAAAGATCCTCTAACATTGGCTTTCCTAGCAAGTGAAATGTTAGGCGCCATCACGGTCCCGAAGGTGGGAATTCCTGGTCGTGACACGTTGGTATCAGACACTAGGTTTCCTAGGTCTCACAAGTCACGAGCAGGCTTAATAGATTCTGGAGGATCAATTCAGAGACATCTATACTTGTCTTCTAGAGGCTATGAAGCTTAAAAACAAATTTCACTTCTATTCTTCTCTGTCGTGCGATTTTATTATATCATTGCTGATTGAACTCTTCTATTCTTGTCCTCCCGCAGATGGTGAGAACACGTGCTACATCTTCAGCTGGACAGCAGCAGGAGCTCCAAGTGGCAGCTCCTACTAGGGACAACGGACGAGGACGAGGTCGCGCCAGAGGCCGAGGTAGAGGCGAAGCTCAACCCAGAGCTCGAGCAGCAACACCAATAGTGGAGTCTCAGGTGGATTTTGATGAGGAGGTTCCAGCTCAGACTGTACTTGTTTGACCAGCTCAGGTCCCGGAGGGGTTCATCGCCACCCCAGTATTTCAGGACGCTCTGGTCCGTTTGGTGGGCCTTATAGAGAGGTGGTCCAGGCCGGTACCTTTCCTGTGGCACCAGTCGTCTCTTAGGCTCGGGAAGGAGCACAGACTCCCACTACTCACACTCCGGAGAAGATGTTTCCCCAATATCATACACCAACAACCTAGCTAACTAGGGTAGTTTAGCCGGTTGTTGCGGCACAGGCCGATGATAGGCCTGCCATGTATTCTGAGGGCTTATTGAGATTGGAAAAGTTCACAAAGCTCTTCCCAGTTCACTTCAGTAGTGCACCTTCTGAGGAACCATATGACTATCTTGGCCGCTGCCATGAGGTGCCGCAGAACATGGGGCTAGTTGAGACCAATGGGGTCGATTTTGCTGTATTTCAGATGACGAGTTCCGCGGAGAGGTGGTGGAGGGATTTCATGTTGACCAGACCAGCTGGGTCGCCTGCTCTTACTTGGGACCAGTTTTCTCAGCTCTTCCTAGAGAAGTTCCTCTTTATCACATTGAGAGAGGATTACCACCGGCAGTTCGAGCATCTCTAGTAGGGTAGTATGGCTGTTACTCAGTACAAGACCCATTTTGTGGATCTACCCCGTCATGCTCTTCTTTTACTTCCTACTAAGAGAGAGAGAGAGAGAGAGAGAGAGAAAGAGAGAGAGGGTGAGGAGGTTTGTTGATGAACTCGCTCACCCAATTGGGGGTGATATATCTTTTCGGGCGGCTGCCAATGTCGCTAGGCGGATCGAGGTGGTTCTTGCATATGAGAGAGGGAAGGGGTTTGATATGAGGCCTTGCCATTCTGGTGCTTTTAGTGGTGCCTCGTTTGGAGGCAGGGCTACTTTTGGTAGAGGAAATCCTCCGAGAATGTTTCATTTAGCGCTCCCAACATCTCACAGTGCTTCATGTGGTCGCAGCCCTCATATGTCTCATCCAGATCAGCTAGCCTATAGTGCACCACTAGCTCCAATTAGTGCACCACCGCTCCAGATTTTTCAGGGTGGTTACTAAGGTCGACAAGGTCAGTTTCAGGGTCAGCAATCACAGAAGCTAAGGTCTTGTTATACTTGTGGTGACCCGAGGCACATTGCTAGCTTTTTCCCTCAGGCACCGAGTAGCTCACAGCAGCAGGGTTCTCGTGCCATGGTTCCGGCATCGGTTGCTTCACTACCTGCTCAACTAACTAAAGGTAGGGGTCAGACAGCTAGAGGTGGAGGCCACGTATTAGAGGTGGAGGTCAGGCCGTTAGAGGTGGAGGTCATCCAGTTAAAGGTCGTACTAAAGATGTGTTTTAGAGTGGTGGGGCCTAACCCCGATGTATGCTTTCCCAGCCAAGCTTGAGGCTGAGTCATTTGACACTGTTATCACAAGTATTGTTTTAGTTTTCCATAGGAATGCTTCGGTTCTGTTTGATCCGGGCTCTACTTATTCCTACGTGTCATCCTACTTTTCTTCATCTCTGGTTGTGCCTCGTGATCTTTGAGAGTTCCTGTGTATGTATCCACACCTGTGAGAGATTCTATCATTGTAGATCGTGTCTATCATTCATGTGTGGTTACCATTAGGAGTCTTGAGACTAGCGTAGATCTCCTACTTCTCGATATGGTTGATTTTGATGTCATCTTGGGTATGGATTGGTTGTCACCTTATCATGTTATATTGTATTGTCACGCCAAGACGATGACCTTAGCCTTGCCGAGGTTGCCTCTATTAGAGTGGAGGGGGACTCCTGGCCATTCTACCAACAGGGTTATCTCTTATGTGAAGGCTCATCATATGGTTGAGAAAGGGTGTCTAGCTTATTTGTCTTATGTCCGTGATTCTAGTGCGGAGGTTCCTTCCATGGATTCAGTTTCAGTTGTTCGTGAGTTTCCAGAGGTGTTTCCTGCATATCTGCCGGGGATGCCACTCGACAGAGAAATTGACTTCTGTATTGATTTGGCTCCGAGCACTCAACCCATTTCCATTCCGCCATACCGTATGGCACCGCTAAAGTTGAAAGAAATGAAGGATCAGTTGCAAGATTTGCTTGATAAGGGATTCATTAGACCTAGTGTCTCGACTTGGGGTGTGCCTGTATTGTTCGATAAGAATAAGGATGGGTCGATGAGGATGTGCATAGATTATCAAAAATTAAACAAAGTCACCATCAAGAACAAGTATCCATTGCCGAGGATTGATGACTTATTTGATCAGCTTCAGGGTGCCAAGGTGTTTTCGAATATTGATTTGAGCTCTGGCTACCATCAATTGAGGATTAGGGCATCCGATGTCCCTAAGACAACTTTTCGGACTCGATCGGGCATTATGAGTTTCTAGTGATGTCATTTGGGTTGACCAATGCCCCAACAACATTTATGGATTTGATGAACTGGGTGTTTAAGCCCTATCTGGATTCCTTTGTGATTGAGTTTATTGACAATATCTTGATCTACTCCCGTAGTTGAGAGGAGTACGAGCATCATCTTCAGACTGTACTTCAGACATTGAAAGATAACCAGTTATATGCCAAGTTTTCAAAGTGCGAGTTCTGGTTGGACTCGGTCACTTTCTTGGGGCATGTAGTATCGGCAGAGGGAATTCAGGTGGATCTTAAGAAGATTGAGGCAGTTCAGAACTGGCCTAGACCCACTTCAGCTACAGAGATCCAGAGTTTCTTGGGTTTGGCGGGTTATTACCTTCGGTTTGTGGAGGGGTAATCATCTATAGCAGCCCCATTGACCAGATTGACCCAGAAGGGTGCCCCGTTCAGATGGTCAGACGAGTGGGAGGAGAGTTTTCAGAAGCTCAAGACTGTTTTGACTACAACGCCAGTGTTAGTGTTGCCCACATGTTTAGGATCTTATACGGTATATTGTGATGCATCTCGTGTTGGGCTCGGAGCAATATTGATTTCGGATGGCAGGGTGATCACATATGCGTCGCGACAGTTGAAGGTCCATGATAAAAATTACCATGTTCACGATCTAGAGTTGGCAGCCATTGTTCATGCGCTAAAGATATGGAGGCATTATCTCACGGCATGTCATGCAAGGTTTTCACTGATCATCGGAGTCTTCAGTATTTTTTCAAACAAAAGGATCTCAATTTGAGGCAGAGGAGGTGGTTGGAGCTATTGAAAGACTATGATATCACCAACCTGTATCATCCCGAGAAGGCCAATGTGGTAGCTGATGCCTTGAGTAGAAAAGCAGTAGTATGGGCACCCTTGTGTACATTCCAGTCGGTGAGAGACCTCTTGCATCAGATTTTCAGGCTTTGGTCAATCAGTTCGTGAGGTTGGATATTTTAGAGACCAGTCGTGTTCTAGCTTGTACAGTCGCTCGGTCTTCCTTGTTTGAGCACATCAGGAAGCGGCAGTATGGTGACCCTCATTTGCTTGTTCTTAGGGACACAGTGTGGCACGGTGATGCCAAGAAGGTCATTGTTGGAGATGATGGAGCTTTGAGGATGCAAGGTCGTATTTGTGTGCCCAATGTAGATGGACTTCGTGAGTTGATTCTTAAGGAGGCCCATAGTTCCCGATATTCTATTTATCCGAGTGCCTCCCAGATCTATCAGGACTTGCGACAATAATATTGGTGGAGGAGGATTAAGAAGGATATATTTTCATATGTATCTCGGTGTCTAAATTGTCAGCAAGTAAAGTGTGAGCATCAGAGACTTGATGGGTTGCTTCAGAAGTTAGAGATTCCTGGGTGAAAGTGGGAGTGTATCACTATGGATTGTTGTCGGACTCCCATGGACTCAGAGGACATTCTTCGCTGTATGGGTTATCGTGGACAGGTTGACCAAGTCAGTGCATTTCATTCCTGTGGCAGTTACCTATTCTTCAGAGTGGTTAGCTAAGATCTACATCCGCGAGATCGTCCGTCTACACAGTGTGCCCGTGTCTATCATTTATGATCAAGGTGCAGTTCACCTCGCACTTCTGGAGAGCACTACAACGGTAGTTGGGCATGCAGGTTGAGTTGTGCACAACATTTCATCCTTAGATGGACGGACAATCCGAGCGCACTATTCGGATATTAGAGGATATTCCTCGCGCTTGTGTTATAGATTTCATGGGTTCGTGGGATCAGTTCTTGCCACTTGCGGAGTTCGCCTATAAAGCCAACTACCAGTCGAGCATTCAGATGGCCCCTTATGAGGCAGTATGCGGGAGGCGGTGTCGTTCTCTAGTTGGATGGTTCGAGCCGGGGGAGGTCCGATTGTTCGGTACAGATTTGGTACAGGATGCCTTGCATAAGGTCAAGACTATTCAGGATCGACTTCGCTCAGCTCAGTCCAAGTAGAAGAGTTATGCCGACTGTCGAGTTCGTGATGTTGCATTCATGATCGGAAAAAGAGTGTATTGTTTCGGGTTTCACCCATGAAGGGCGTGATGAGGTTCGAAAAGAAGGGAAAGTTGAGATCTAGGTACATCAGACACTTTGAGATTCTGGAGAGAGTAGGTGAGCTGGCTTACAGGCTCACATTGCCATCAAGTTTATCAGCAGTTCATCGAGTGTTCCATGTGTCTATACTGCGAAAGTATCATGGTGATCCGTCACATGTGTTAGATTTCAGCTCAGTCCAATTGGACAAGGATTTGACTTTTGAGGAGCCGGTGGCTAGTCTAACTTGACAGGTTCGACAGTTAAGGTTTAAGAGTTATCCTTCAGTTCAAGTGCAGTGGAGAGGTCAGCCCGGAGAGGCAGCTACGCGGGGGTCCGAGTCGGACATGCGGAGTAAATATCCACACCTTTTCACCAGTCCAGGTACTTTTCTATGTCCTTTCGAGGACGAACGATTGTTTTAGAGGTGGAGAATCCGATGACTCGATAGGTCATCTAGAGTTTTAAACCTTAATTTTGTGTTTCGAAACCTCAAATATCTCATTTTACCCTTTCTCAATTTTGCGTGCGCAGTCCGGGTGTTTTTCCGAAAGGCTTTTATGTTAAAAATTGATAAATATGAAATTTTTCCTTAAAAATCCATTTGAGTTGACTTCGATCAATATTTTGATAAAACGGAATCGGATATGTGTTTTGATGGTCTAGCTGGGTTCATATCTTGATTTGGGACTTGGGCGTATGCCCGGAATCGAATTCAAAGGTCCCTAGCTCAAGTTATCGCTTTTTGTCAAAATTTTGAAGTTTAAAGTCTTAATGAATCTAAAGGTTTGACCAATGTTTGAATTTGTTGATACCGGGTCCGTACTTTGGTTATGGAACACGGTATAGGTTCATTACTATATTTATGACTTGTCTTTCAAATTTGGTGAGAATTGGAGTTGGTTTGACGTGATTCGGACGTCCGATTGTTAAAATAGAAGTTCATAAATTTTCTTGAAAATTTCACTTGATTTGGTATCCAATTCATAGTTCTAGGTGTTACTTTGGCAATTTGATTGCGGGAGCAAGTTCTATGATATTTTTATACTTGTGTGAATATTTGGTTTGGAGCCCCGAGGGCTCGGGTGAGTTTCGGATAGGCTACGGAGTGGATTGGACTTAGAATTCATAGTTGTTTCTGGTGTCTGCTGCAGATCTCTCATTTGTGAGATCTAGCTCGCATTTGTGAGCCTCGCATTTGCGAATAAACCACCGCATTTGCGAGCCTGGGCATGGCTGGGGGTCCTTGCATTTGCGAGGTAAAGGTTCGCAATAGTCACCTTGCCATCGGCTTTGCAAAGGTAGAGTCGCATTTGTGACAGAGCACCTTTTTGTGATGATCTTCGCATTTGCAAAGAAAGGTCCGCATTTGCGAGGGCATCAGGGTTCGTATTTGCAGTCATTTTATCGCAAATGCGATTACTGGGATTCTAAGAGGAGTTTGCAATTGCGACCTCTTTCTTGCAATTGCGACATCCGCAACTGTGTAAAAGTTGAGTTAGATGGATTTCTTTTATTCTTTCAAAATTTCAAACCAAGAGAACCCTAGAGGTGATTTTCCCAAGATCCCCTCTTCCCCAATTCATTGGTAAGTGATTCTAACCTATTTTCTTTCAATCTTCCATTACTTTTCACAAGATTTCAACCTAAAATCTAGGATTTTCATAGTGGAATTAGGGGGTTTGGGAAGAATTAGGAATTTTTGTAAAATTAGAATTTAGACCTCAAATTGAGGTTGGATTTCGAAACAAATTACATAACCGGGCTCAGTGGTGAATGAGTAATCACGTTTTGGTCCGAATTTTGGGTTTGGACCAAGTGGGCCCAGGAGTTGACCTCTGTTGACTTTTTCAATAATGACCTAAATTGAACATTTTTTTTTGAATTGTTTGGTTTGTAATTTTCTAGATTTGGTTGGTTCGGAGGCTTGTTCGAAATTCAAAGCCGTGGTTGAGCTTTGAGTTGGTCTTCAGAGGGAGGTAAGTGCCGTGGTTAACCTTGACTTGAGGGATTATGACTTATTTGTCTATTTGCTACATTTTTAAATGTTGGATACAACGTATATGTGAGGTGACACGTGCTTATGAGTTGTTGTTGGGTTAAAGCATACGGGTGGGACTTGTTTCTTGTCACTTATTTCTTTATTTGATCATGATATCTATGCTTAGACTAGTAATTACTAAATTGATCATTTCTTTCCGCATTTATGGGCTAGTTGTGATAATTGAGCATTGTTTCTGAAGTAGAGATTGGTATTGTGGAACTATTGTTGACATAAGACTTGATATTGCTTATTTTATCTCCTTGTTGTTATATGTTCATTGTTACATGGTAAGGGAGAGTGTTAATGCACGAAGGATGATTTCGTGTCGTATTTGGGAGTTAATGCACGAAGGGTGATGTTGTGTCGTATCTATTGTTTCATGATGAAATTGAGAGTAAAAGCACGAAGGATGATGTCGTGTCGTATTTATCATTTTATGGTGATATTGAGAGTAAAATCACAAAGGGTGATTCTGTGCCATTATTACTGTTTCATAGTGAGGCTGAGAGTAAAA
The DNA here is from genome assembly GCA_005239505.1 of Nicotiana paniculata. NCBI lineage: Eukaryota > Viridiplantae > Streptophyta > Magnoliopsida > Solanales > Solanaceae > Nicotiana > Nicotiana paniculata. Next base: position 54,667 of record ML352625.1, read on the forward strand.
GCATGAAGGGTGATGTCGTACAGTTTTATTCATTATGTTGGTTCATTTTGTTGGTTGAAGATTTACTGACTGTTTCTTATTATCATTCCCTGGTGTAGTTATCGTATCTTGTACCCCTTTCGCATGTCCCCTCCCAATAGTACTTGTTAATTCTTTATTTGTTGTTATGTTGTATGTATATTTCTGTTTGTACAGTTTTAATTGTGTGGGTGTCCTGTCATAGCCTCGTCACTACCTCGTCGAGATTAGGTTCGACACTTATGGAGTACATTGGGTCAGCTGTACTCATACTACACTCTGAACTTCTTGTGCATATTTTGGTACCAGTCCCACTGTCTGTGAGGCGTATCAGTTTGGATTGGCATTTGGAGACTCGGGGTAGATATGCTGGCGTCCGCAGACCTTGAAATCCCCTTCCATTTCCCATATATATTGTTCTTTTCATTCAATACAATTATATTTATTTCAAACCCTATTTGTAGATATTCTAGAAGCTCATGAACTTGTGACTCCAGATCCAGATTGTACTTAGATAATTATTGGTTTTTATGTCATTCTGCATTTCCTATTGGCTTAAATTTCGATTTTATTGGTTTTACTTATTTGAATTGATTAAAATTGGTTTAAAGATCCTCTAACGATGGCTTGCGTAGCAAGTGAAATGTTAGGCGCCATCACGGTCCACAAAGGTGGGGATTCCGGGTTGCGACAATACTGTACATTTATTATGATGCTGATACGATATAGCACGATAAATTTTTGTGCAGTGCTTGTATATGGATATGTCCCTCCGTAATTAGGTGATTACCCGTGTTATATTGGATCCTATGAGCGGATAAGCAGGGGGATGTGTTGGATCATGTTGAAACATATGATATATGCTAGATATTGATTGTAATTAAGTCTTGAGCATGCATAATTAGGGGTGATAAACGAGCGGGTCTGATCGGACATGGACTAGTCAAAAATGGATAATGTATAAATGGATAAATTATCCGACCTGATCTATATTTAATACAGATAAAAATGGATTAACTGGCAGATAATACAAATATTCATATTATCCATGGCTTCTTGAATATGATCACTTTTGGGAGAATTTCTATTCTCCCAAACTTGAAGAACTCCCCAATTTGAGGATTTTACAAATGTTAAAGTTCAATCCATTATTTATCCATTTTCTAAGTGGATAATATGATGCTTATCCATATTTGATCCATTTTTATAAAGTTCATTATCTAACTCATTTTTAATGATTAATATGGGTGGATAACTATTTTCTTTTATCTATTATGCCACCACTATGCATGATCATCCTAGAGTTATTTAGAAGCATTTATATAGGTACTACTTGGTGCATATCATCTTTATATGTGGATTTAGTAGTTGAATTGTGTTTTAGTAATCTGTTTGAAAAGCATGTTTATATTTATAATCTTTGCACCTCATTACTATATCTATTTTCTTTGTTATTTTCTGTGATTTTATGCTAATATGGAATGCCCTAGTTGAGAAAGTGAGTATCATGCTTTTGTTAAAATCTCCCCACTACTTTTTCAAGATTAGACTTGATACTTGCTGAGTACACGTTATTTTTGTAGGCATACTATATTTTTGCATATCTTGTGCAGATTCTAGCATTGGCACTTGTGATTTCAAGAAGGTGCCTAATTGAAGACTCAGAAAATTCAAGGTAATGCTGCTTGATCGGCCGCAGACCCCTTGAAGCCTCTTTTTTTCATTATCATTATTGTTATCTTATTCCAGACAGTATCTCTGTATTATGATTCAATTGTATTTTATCTTAGAATCTCATGACTTTGTACTATCGAATTTTGGAGTTGTTAGATTTTTTTTGTTTTGGCAATGTGGAGCTAAGACGTATTTATACTTTATTTATGTCTTATTAGTGATTGTTTTTTATTGTCTTACTTTGGTTGGTTATTATTGTTGGCTTACCTAGCCAGTACGGATTATGTGTCATCATGATCATTGATGAAATTTTAGGTCATGACATTATATCTTGCCCGGCATAACTTGTGAACAAGAAATTTTTTATCCATTTAACAGAACTCGTGAACAATTCATATTTCCAAAGTTAGTCGTCCGAATAACTTGTGAACAAGGCAAGTTTTGTCCATCCAGAAGAACGACTGAATATTTTATACTAAAGTTGTCCCTTATCGGCATAACTTTTGAAAAAGACTAGTTTTGACAATACAACAAGACTTATGAACAATCTAACATGATAACTAAAATAAAAATTATACCAAAATCATGACCATAACTTATGTAAACATTTATTTCATTCTTCTACCTATCATAACCTGCGAATGTTATAACGGGTCGAAGCTTTATTTTTAATACATTCATCAAAATTGTGATAAAATTAAAATATTCTAATGTATGAAATAAGCATTAGGTCTGAAGTCCATTTAACAACGATAACAACTATTATGCTTCAGTTCCAAATAGGGTCAGCAATATAAATCTTACTTTCATTAAGCTCAGCTCATATCATCATCATTATTAAAATAAAAATAAAAAGTGCTAGCAAGAAAGGTATATATACAACTACTATGCTTCAGTTCCAAATAGGGTCAGCAATATAAATCTTACTTTCATTAAGCTCAACTCATATCATCATCATTATTAAAATAAAAATAAAAAGTGCTGGTAAGAAAGGTATATATATATATATATATATATATATATATATATATATATATATATATATATATATATATATATATATATATANATGATGATATAAGTTCTCTACCAAGTCTAAATCTATCTCACCTAGAAGGTATCACCTATATAGATTTTGCTCTTCCATTGTGTCTTCTCTTTAGCTAAGTCTGCATTGATTCCAAGGATTTGTAGGTCTTTCGAGATAACTGTTGATACCCAATTTTGCTCTCATATATTTTTCAAAAAATATACATACTTTCAAAATATCATTTTTTTTGCATTATTATCAATTTACGAGATTTACACAAGCATTTCTCATAATTTTCCATAATTTTAGAGCTTTTAAATTAATTTTTCCTTGCATTAATTTACATAAAAATTCAGTAATTACTTTTTCAAATTATTTGCGATGAATTAATCACTTAAAATTAATATTTGCATCCCTAATACATTTTTTTAAATATTTTCACTCCATTGTTTTATATAATTACAATTGTATTTTTAGGCTATTCGCATGTATTTGCAATAATCGCCTATATTTTGCATTCTTATTGAAATTGACATCTCATTTAGGGTCAAAATAATATTTTACATTTTTTATAGTCTCCTATTATTGTTTAAAGTATTAATTTGCATGAGTAGCATTTTTATATATTTATTTAGCTATTTATTTAATTATTTTCTTTTAATTTCTATTTTTTAGAGCTGGCCCAATTTTTAAATTAGTTTCCAGACCAAAAGCCCAATACACTAACCCAATAACCCATGCCCAGATCAAACAACCCTTTAACCCAACTCGGTCGCGACCCGTCTAACTAACCCGACCCAACCCCTCATTAAAATCCTGGTCATTGATCTTAGAGATCAACGACTAACAACTAACCTACCCTTTTAAATCACCCAAACCCCAATCCCATTCCCTTCTTACTCGTTTCCCTATGACTCTCCCCCTCTTCTGAAGAACCCTAATTGCCGCCACCATCTAAACCCCTCTCCTAATGGTATTCTCCTCTCATTTACTTGCCATATCTGTGTGTTTTCGCTACTGGTTGATTCTCCATGGTATCACCTAGTTCTTGCCTAAACATGGTAAGTACTACTTCTCTGATTCTGTCCGATTGATTTCAATCTCTTGAATCTGGACCATATCTTTTCTACACACGTTCAATACTATATTGTGTGAGTCCGATTTCTTTTGGATTTTTCTACTTTAGACTTTCCCTAGAAAAACTAGGGTTTACTAGATTTCTCTCTTAAATCGATTTCAAATTGATTTGCATGTTTTCTTTCCTTGTTTGTTTTTTAATTTACTCTGTTTCCTTATATGTTTGTTCGATTTTTGACTTCTATATAAACCCCCTCATTTTTCCTTCTGGGACAAACTTGAAAATCGATCTCTTCACTAAAAAAAATTGGGGAGTTTTTGCTACTCTCTTGCTTGGTATTTTGTACTGGCCAGCTGAAAGCCAAGGCCATTAACATCTTTTTACTTAACTTGTTCTTGGTGCGAGCATTGCCCTGAGTTCATCGACGCTCTTGGGAACATTGACGCATTAGGGATTCTGGGTTTTCTATGGAAATTTATTCTTTACTGTTCTTCGCTCAACTGGTGAGTCACTTTGCTTTGTAATTTCATTCCTAGGTATCTATGGTTTGCATATGTTTTCACTCCTAAAGTTTATCAGTTCCAATATGTTTCTGGACTGTTTTTTGTGTGTAATTCGTTTGCTTTCTTCAGTTCTTTAGGTCTCTTTAACTTTTAGCTTCAAGCATGCCTAAATCTGGTTTCAATGCAGTCTTGCCTCCTGATGAGAGTTAACATGTATGTCTTATGATACTAGGATGTATACTTAGCATGAGTTGGACTTCTTAGGTCTCAACATGTTAGTATTAACTTCTGTCAAATCTTGCAAACTTGTTCCTCCCCCCTAACTCGTTCAATATATGGTTTTTATGTGCTACTTTGCTAAATGTTGAAATTATACTGAACATGCCCCATGATCTGCATGATTAGCTACTCTGTATGCTTAACTTGGCTATGTCTACTTTAGGTTATAAGTGTATCCCCCAACATTTGTCCCTCCATCACTGTCCACTTCCCGTACTTGCTACTTATGTTATTCTGAACTTCTCATTCTTAGTCGACCGAAAGCCAAGGCTACCTAAGTTATATCGTTGGCCTCCCTAGTGTGAGCACTGCTCGGAGTCCAATTGAGGCCCTTGTGAACTCTGACACACTAGGGTTTGGTCCTGAGTCATTCCCTAAAATCTCAAACTACTCTTATTCCTCCCATTTTGTCATGTTATCTACTAGATACTTGAATTGGATGATTTAATGGTGCAACACTTGGTGCTATGGTTGAATAAATTGGCTTTGGACTCCTCTATGGATTCCTGAGTCGTGTGTTGAATGTGGCTCTTTGTTGAAGGCCTGGGTATGTTGTGTAAGAGTTATTGAAGGCCTAGACAATGCTGAGTATTTTATTTGGGCCTGCTGTAGGTCTATTTTCATTGTTATGTAATATTTATATTTTTTTTACTCATTATTGGGCCTGTAATAACCTTTTGTATAAACAAGTGAGGTGTTAGTAAAAAGGGAAATGGGTAGAATTTAATATCTACATGCAAAGTGGGTAGATAATATGCCTATAGGACTTGGTAATGTGTTTGTTATATGTGTTGCTCGATTACATGTGCATTGTAGAGATCATGACATTAGAAAAAGCACACATATACTATCTGCTAGCAAACATGGATTCAAAATATTGCAATTATTCTTACTGCTACATGTTACTAGAAAACCTGCCTATAGGAAAAAATGTCAATAAACTTTCTTTCATTTCACTTTAGTTGATCACTAAAAGTCATGCCTATAGGATTATGATCACTTCATTTTCTACTGCGTCGCATCGTTCACTAGAAATCTTGTTTATAGGATTAAGTATAACAATAAAACAAGTTCTAAGCGTCAACTGTTAGAGATCCTGCCTATAGGAAATAATTGCTCGTTAATTGGTTAATACTAGACTACTCAAACACTGTTTCTGAGCGCCACTATTAGAAAAACCTAATCCTGGGACTCCTCCCAGCAGATTTTCTATATTCAACTGCATAGATCACCTAGGCATCACCCATATAGGATTGGTAACTAAAATAAAACCTTTAATAATCAGCTTGTGATACCTTCATAATTCTATCTATAAGCATATCCTGCATCTAAAATTGCCTGCATACTTTGATCACCTAGAAATCTTGTCTATAGGTTTAAGATTCTGGATTCTGCAGATTCCTAATTAACATATGTGCTTGCGTGCATTTGCTTCTTAGGTGTGGAGGTCAATGTGAGCCTTTAGTTACTTTTATGTGAAGTCCTTATATGTTTTATTACATTCTCATATATTCCACGAACTAACTTCTTCTTCTGTCTTTCTTTATACATCTTTTATGTTTTACCTTAATACTATATTTATTGCTTTCACATATTTATCATGCAAATACTTGGCAATGTGTTATTACCTTTGTAGAAAGCATGCTCCATATCATATTCTACTCGTGCCCGATTAATAACATAGCGGCACTCGATGAGTGTCCGCGCTCTTCAAAAAATTACTCTTTCAATTGGAAAGGCTTATTTGCGGTAAACTAGTCGATCAACGGTGCAATATACGGTTCCATGCCTTTCCCTCTCAATTTTTCCACTTGAGAGTATCGGCCTAGACCCTTCTAGAAACCTCACTCCAATATCAAATGTGCATGCATCATGTCAAACCTAGCATGGATTAGAACATTGTCCACATGATAATCCACTAAGATAAGCCTTGTCCAAAGTCCGATGGAATTTCCATAATCTTAATGGACACAATCACGTTATGTACATTACTTGGAGAAAACATACCAGTATGTTGATCATTAATGTGTAAATAGTCAGATCCGGAGGGGGAAAGGGCTAACTCTATTTGTTTGCAGAAAATGAAGCACGAAGTCCCCAGGTTCGGCATGGTTCAAAATATCCCACCTTTACTGCTTGATTGGTGGAATAACCTCTCACCTAGTGACAAGAATCATGTGAAAAGGGTCATTGGTAATTTACCGTCCTTATTGGACATTCGGCCAAATAGGGCATTGATTGAGGCTGCCACTATGTTTTGGTATGAGAAATGAGTTGTCTTCTGCTTTGGCGACATAGGAATGACTCCTCTCTTAGAGGAAATAGGAGGCTTCGCTAGGCTGCCATGGGATAGTCCGGGTTTATTAGTACCAGAAAATCGCACTCCCCGCGGTTTTTTTTTAAAATGATGGGTTTCAAGAAAAAATGATGAGTTACTCTATCAGAAGAAGTCATACATCCCATTTGAATTCCTTTACGAACGTTATGTGCATAGCAAGTCATATCGCCGTCATCATGATGACCTTGCCATCACTTCCTTGGGTTGGACACACCCCCAAGTTTTTGTGTTAATTGTCTGCTTCTTGGGTTGCTGATATTTCCTATAAAAGGGGGAAGGATCCACACTCGCTTAGCCATGGTCTCTAGGAGTCTGATGGAAGGAATCAAGGGACAAACTTACACTATCATCCTCATGATCTTAGCCGAAATGTACCACGCTCTAGATCGATGCAAGAAGGGGTATGGACACTTCGAGGGATGTAATCTGTTGTTGCAGGTTTGGTTATTAGAATATTTCCAGAGAGGTGACTATCGTCAAGAGCTTCTACGATGACCATTCAGTGACTACATAGCCTACCATCATCCAAAGAGAATGAAATTTATCCTAGGTAGGTTTGCATAACCTGGAAGTGATGTGAGTTGGGTGCCTTTCTTCAGCAATCTGACTGACAAAAAGGTACATTGGATGCTTGAATGGTTACCTAGCAGTGAGTTCATCATCAGGTCAAGAGAAACTATTCATCTAGTTCTAATCAAGTTAAGAGGAATCTATCCTTATGCTCCTATAAGGGTAATATGGCAAGCGGAAAGAAAATAAGTTATACCTCGGGTTTCCAACATGGTCCATAAGAGAACATCATTCCGTTCAAGTTTGAGGCACATCATATGTGGAATCAAAAGGTCATTGTAGAAAAAGATACTATCGAGCCAGATAGGTACCATTCCGTCCATGTGTATTTCTACCCATCATGGTTGGTAGATGATATAGCGGGGGATGTCAAGCCAGGAATTAATCTGAAAAATAGGGTTATAGATGACGCTGCTGAAGCACAAGTCAAGTATAGGATGTTGCGCTAGAGGGTCTTCGAATCTACAACTAGGCATTTGGAAAAACAAAAAATAGATATGGAAGCAATCGACGAATGGAGAGAAATTGCTACTAAATCAACAGATAGATTGGAGTATTTGGAGCAAGGGCCAATGGAACTTGAGGGAAAGATGAGAAAGAGACTCTCAGATTTTCAGAACACGAAAGGCAATGAATGAGGGCATCTATCAAGGGCTTACTTACTAATGGATATGCGCGACCTGGGGAACTGGATCGATGGATCCAAGAAGGCCAAGCATAGATAAGGTCCTTCTGGATCCAAGTAGATTAGGTAACAATTTCTTTTCTACTTTCTAGATACGTTTAGATTTTTATTGTAATAAGGCAAATGCCATTAGTAACTTTCTCATTATTTTCGTTTTAGTAATGATTTGGTTCATTTTCACATTAATGAAATGACGCAATTATTGGAATCAAATTTCTCCAAGTCTATGTGTTTCTTAGGCCTACCTCGGCAACAACAAGGTCCCTCAAATTAGGACGCGAATTTATTACATAATTCTGCAACACATGTTTAATATAGCAAACATTCTTTTAATACTCCTTACTGACTTGGTTACCTTTTATTTTTCTTTTCTTTTGTTTATTCCCATTCCCCAAGGTTGGTTCGTGCATACTGGCATCGTCAGCATATCACATTAGATCCAGAGGTCCTTCACCTCCTCCTTCACCAAGTGATCCCAAGAAAAAAGGAAAAGCGAAAATGGATGACATGAGTGGTATTAGAAAAGACAATGCTACCCACGTAGAGAACATTGAAACTTCACACGGTTGGAGTATTCCAGCATAGAATGAGTTGGTCCTACAAGGAGAGATTGAGCAGGTCCAGAACTTGGCAAACCTTTCCTTCACCCTAAACATCCCCGACATCAGTCAACAAAACACAAGCGCCCAGAACCTGGAACCTCCTAAAATACGCAAAACCAAAATCCGCAAAATCCTCCTGCGCCTCATCAATATGCCACGCCTGCTCAAAACCATAATCCTCCAACAATACCTACTCCTCCACGAAACCATCACTATCCAACTCAATATCAAAAAACCACCACTTACCATACTCCTCAAAACGTACCACAGCCCACCCCTGATCCCCAAAACTCAACCAATGACCACCATTACTCCCACATTCCTGGAGTCCATAAAAACAATCCCATATATGTGGAAACTTTACCCCTTACCCCACAACATACCCTATATATACCTGAATCCTCCAAGAAGGACCTGCTCATCAAGAATATGGCGGAAGAACTCAAGAAGCTTACTGGCAGAGTTCAAAGGGTCGAAGGTGGCAAAGGCATTGAGCGGTTGAATTATGAGGATTTGTGTATCCAGCCAGATGTAGAAATGTCGGAGGATTACAAACCTCCTAAGTTTGAAATATTCGACGGAACTGGTGATCTGAAGGTGCATTTGAGAACGTATTGTGACAAGCTTGTAGGGGTTGGCAAGGATAAACGAATTTGTATGAAGTTGTTCATGAGGAGCCTCGCTTGAGATGTGTTGTCTTAGTACATCAGTCAGAACCCAAAGAAGTGGGTTAATTTGGTGAGAATGGCGTCAGATTTCATGGATTGATTCAGGTTCAACACAGAGAATGCACCAGCCATTTTCTATATTCAGAATCTCAAGAAGAAACCGACGGAAACTTTCTGTGAATATGCTAATCGGTGGAGGTCTGAAGCCGAAAAATTGAGGCCAGCACTTGAAGAAGAACAAATGAACATGTTCTTTGTTAGAGCTCAAGATCCGCAATACTATGAAAGGTTGATGGTTATTGAAAACCATAAATTTTCTGATATCATCAAATTGGAAGAAAGAATAGAAGAAGGGATCAAAAGCATAATAGTGACAAACTTCGAAGCACTCCAAGCCACAAATAAGCCTTGCAGTCAAGAAGAAAGAAGTGGGTGCAGTAATGGTAGCCCAAGGTCCAAAGTCTCCTCTTACATACCAAACACCCCCACCCATATATCAACCTTCACCTCCCAGATACCAACAACCTGCCGCCACTTACCATACTTATAACACCCAACCAGCACACTACCACTCACCACCAGCCCGCCAAAATTACCAAAATCCAAGATCAAATTTCGATCGCAGACCAACCAGACAATACACTCCAATTGATGAACCCATAGACCAACTATACGAGAGGCTAAAGGTTGTTAGTTACGTCACTCCCATTCCCGCTGTTGCTATGGAAAACTCTTCCCAGTAGGTCAACCCAAATAAGACATGTGCCTATCACTTCGGCATTAAAGTGTCGTACTTTGAAGGATAAGATTCAAATGTTAATTGACACCAAAGTCATACATGCAAAGAAGACTACACCCAATTTCTGTAACAATCCTTTCCCGGATCACATGGGTGAAGGGGTAAACATGATAAAGACCAATGAAGAATGGGACTCAGAAGGGTCAACTGGACTCATTCGAGAAGGGACAATCCTAAAACATCTCCAGTCACCCTCACACCTATCGTGGTACAAACTCAGGCACCAATTAAAGTTGAGGTAGCCGCACCAAATCCATTTGAGGTTGTAGTAACAACACCTTTCACCGTGATGGTAGCACCTACGTCGTCTTATAAGTCTAAAGCTATACCATGGGATTATATAGCGGAATCAAGAAGGAAAGGAAAAGCAAAAATGGAAGAAACAGGTGCAGCGCAAGGCATGACCAGAACCGATAAGGTTTATACACCCGAGCAATTGGGAAGAACACGCAAAGAAGCTGCCTCTAATCCGCTTGTCATTGAGACCTTCCCGGACGATCTTTGGAGAAAAGTGTAAGCAAGAGAATATTATGTGGTTGATAATTTGAACAAACCCCTGCTCAAATATCCATTTTATCACTGCTGCAAAACTCCGAGTCACATAGGAATGCCCTGATGAAGGTGTTGAATGAAGCCTATGTACCCAATAACATTACCAGTGGAGAAATGGACAACATGGTAGGGAAAGTGTTGGAAAGCCACAAGATCACTTTTCATGAAGACGAGCTGCCACCAGAAGGACTAAGTCACAACAGGGCACTGCATATCACAGTGCAGTTTGAGGACAAATTCATTGCCAAAGTCCTGATAGATGGGGGTTCGAGTATCAAAATATGTCCACTAACTACTCTGAAAATATTGGGTAAAGGCATGCAAGAGATAAGAGCAGGAAGTATGAATATGAAAGCATTTGATGGGTCTCAAAGGGCCACAATTGGGGAGACCAACCTCAGCCTAGATATGGGCCCAACCTGGTTTGATGTTGAGTTTCAAGTGTTGGATATATCTGCTTCCTACAACCTATTGTTGGGATGACCTTGGATACATTCCGTCGGGGCCGTAGCTTCTACTCTACGTCAGGCCGTGAAGTTTGAGTGGAACCATCAGGAAGTGATCATCCATAGGGATGGAAGTAATCCCATTTATACCAATCAGATTGTTCCGGTCATCGAGAATAGGAGGAAGTTGGGTGGAGAAACATACCATACCATCGAGCGCGTCAATGCAATTGAGAAGGAGAAATGGTGGAGCAGAAAGATAGAAAGCGTATTGCCATGGACATGGTATGAAACCGGCAAGGGCCTTTGCAAGAATCTTTAGGGGATCACCAAACCGATACAGCTAAAGCGCCATGGCACAACTTTTGGCTTGGGTATGAATACACCTATCAAGAGTATCAGAATTGGTCGCCACCATGGCGTGGTCCTTATTACCCTCTAGAACAAACAGTACCACATTTGCACCAGTCATTTCATCAAGTTGGCATGATGTGGGGGTCTGAAGAAGATGAAGCTTTAGCTGGAATAAGAAATTTGTTTCTGGATGATGAAGACATGGATTGCAGTGCGATAGTTGAGGAGGAGGAGGAGGAAGGCCTTGTTATTCATACCATGGAGAAGGGAGCTGTTCTCAAGAACTGGACTGTTGCACCATCAAGGGCCCGTCGAGTTCCTTGGTAGCCTGGTAATTAGCACCATTTATTTTTTTTGAAAGCGGTTATATGAGAATTTAAAACATTTTCAGTATTTTTTTTAAACGTATTTTGTTTTGAAATAATTGCTCGAATCATCAAACTGCACTTGTTTGACGTTTTTAAATCTTTATCAATGGATTGCTGTTTTTAGTATTTATTATTATCCTTTACATTTTCTCTCTCTACAGCGTTATTATTACTTATCCTGATGAACCTACGACTGTGACATGTAATGAGACCGGAACATAAGGATAGTGATTCAGAGGATCTGGAAGAGGATATAATACCCGAGGAAATTGTTAGAGAAGTGAAAATTTTTGAAAACAAGCCTAACTCCAATTTGAATGACACTGAAACGGTTAATCTAGGAGACTCCGAAACAGTCAAGGAAACGCGTGTAAGCATTCATATATCGTCGTTAGAGAAGGAAGAACACATCAAGTTCTTGAAAGAGTATGAGGATATTTTTGCATAGTCCTATGATGACATGACCGGTTTGAGCACGTCCATAGTGGCTCATAAACTACCTACCGATTCCATGTTCACCTGTAAAGCAGAAGCTCAGAAAGTTCAAGCCAAATATGAGTTTGAAAATAAAAGAGGAAGTCACCAAGCAGATAAAAGCCAAGGTTCTCAGAGTGGTTGAATATCCGACCTACTTGGCTATCATTATGCCAGTTCCAAAGAAATATGGGAAAGTCAGAGTGTGTGTCGACTATCGGACTTAAACAACGCAAGTCCCAAAGATGACTTCCAGTTGCCCAATATACACATACTGATCTAAAATTGTGCCAAGAATGAACTCCAATCCTTTGTAGATTACTTCGCGGGATATCATCAGATCTGGATGGATGAAGAGGATGCCGAAAAGACAACCTTTATTACACAATGGGGGGTGTATTGCTAAAAAATGATGTCGTTTGGCCTAAAGAATGCTGGAGCCACTTATATGAGGGCCATGACAACCATTTTCCACGACATGATACACAAGGAGATAGAGTGTACATGGACGACGTCATCATCAAATCTAAACAGGGTACTGATCACATAGCGGATCTGAGAAATTTTTTTGATCGACTTCGAAGGTACAATCTGAAACTGAATCCCGCAAAATGTGCCTTCAGAATCCCTGCTGGAAAACTATTAGGGTTCATCATCAGCCGCCGAGGAATTGAGCTAGACCCGTGAAAGGTCAAGGTTATCCAAGACTTGCCTCCTCCAAAGGATAAGAAAGATGTGATGATTTTCTTAGGGCGTCTCAATTACATCCGCCGTTTCATAGCACAATCAATTGTGATATGTGAACCAATTTTCAAAATGTTGACGAAAGACGCTGCAACAAGTTGGACTGAAGAATATTAGAAATTCTTCGACAAGATAAAGGAATAGTTGTACAAACCACTGGTCCTGAAACTGGGAGACCTCTACTACTCTATTTATCTGTACTAGATAGGGCTTTCAGCTGCATTTTGGGACAATACGATGAGACGAAAAGAAAGGAGCTGGGCATATACTATCTAAGTAAGAAGCTCACACCCTACGAAGCACGGTATTCTTTGTTGGAATGCACCTGCTGCGCTTTGACACGGATAGCTCAAAAGTTGAGGCATTACTTCTGTGCCTACACCACGTAACTCATATTAAGGATGGATCTGCTAAAATACATCTTCCAAAAAGCCATGCCTACGGGGAAGTTAGCAAAATGGAAGATACTACTGAGTGAGTTCGACATCATCTATGTAACTCAGAAGGCTGTCAAAGGGCAAGCATTGGCGGATCATCTGGCAAAAAATCCTGCAGATGGAGAATGCGAACCATCGAAAACGTATTTTCCCGATGAAGAGGTATCATTCGTAGGAGAAGATATCACCAAAGCCCATGATGGTTGGAGAGTGTTCTTCGATGGAGCTGCAAACTTCAAAGGAGTAGGTATTGGAGTAGTTTTAGTATCAGAAGCAGGTCAACACTATCAGGTATCTGCAAAACTCGGGTTTCCATGTACCAACAATATGGAAGAATATGAGGTTCGCATCCTGGGACTCAAGTTGGCCATTGACATGAATGTTCAGGAATTGGTGGTAATTAGAGATTCCGATCTTTTGGTGCATCAGGTTCTATGAGAGTGGGCTACAAAGAATACCAAGATATTGCCATATTTGTACTATGTACAAGATTTGATGAAGAGATTCACAAAATAGAGTTCAAACATGTTCCGAGAATCCAGAATGAGTTCGCAGATGCATTGGCCACTTTATCTTCCATGATGCAACATCCAGACAAGAATTTCATCGATACTACCCCAGTTGGGATTCATAGTCAGCCAACTTATTGTGCTCATGTTGAAGAAGAAACCGATGGAAATCCATGGTTCCATAACATCAAAGAATATTTGGCAAAAGAAGAGTACCCAAATCATACTCAGAAACGCACACTCTGAAAATTATCCAACCACTTTTTCCAAAGCGGAGGAATTCTATATAGAAGGACTCCAGGTCTGAGATTATTACGGTGTGTCGATGCCAAGGAAGCATCCAAATTGCTCGAAGAGATACATGGCAGAACTTGCGGACCACACATGAATGGCTTTGTCTTAGCTAAAAGGATATTAAGAGCAGGATATTTTTGGATGACTACGGAAATAGACTGCATCAGGTATGTCCAAAGGTGTCGTCAATGCCAAGTACATGCTGACATGATACGAGTGCCACCCAATGAACTCAATGCAACAAGTGCACCTTGGTATTTCTCTACTTGGGGGATGGATGTTATCGGTCCGATCGAACCCTCCACTTCAAATGGGCACATGTTCATTCTAGTGACCATATACTATTTCAAAAAATGGGTTGAAGTTGCATCTTACAAGGCTTTAACTAAGAAGGTCATCACATATTTCGTTAGGGATCGTATTGTTTGTCGATTCGGAGTACCGAAATCAATCATCACCGTCAACGCCGCCAACCTTAATAGTGATTTGATGAGATCTATGTGTGAAACCTTCTAGATCAATCATAAGAATTCCACAGTATACAGACCGCAAATGAATGGAGCTGAGGAAGCTGCCAATAAGAATATCAAGAAGATATTAAGGAAGATGGTAGATAATCACAAACAATGGAACGAGAAGTTCCCATTTTCCCTACTTGGATATCATACCACAGTTCGCACATCAAACGTGGCAACTCTTTATTTGCTGGTCTATGGTACTAAAGTCATTATCCCCCCGAAGTAGAAATTCCTTCTTTGAGAACATACAAGAGGTTGAACTCAGTGATGTCGAATGGATACGAAGTCGCTATGAACAACTGGATCTCATTGATGGGAAAAAAAGAATGCGGTATGTCACAGTCAACTCTACCAGAACAGAATGTCCAGAGCTTTCAACAAATAGGTCAGGCCTAGACAATTCACAGCGGGGCAGTTGGTGCTAAAGCGAATTTTCCCTCATCAAGATGAAGCCAAAGGGAAATTTTCACCCAATTGGCAAGGGCCTTACATGGTTCACAGAGTACTAACAGGAGGAGCACTCATACTTGTAGAAATGGACGGAGAAATTTGGCCAAAACCTATCAACTCAGTTGCAGTCAAGAGATACTATGTTTAGATTGTTTACATTCCTTCATTTGATGTAACTGAACTACACTTGACCTGATTCCCATTTAAGAGGGGATATGTAGGCAGCCATGTGGGTTCGGTCATATCTTAATAAAATCTTCATTTTGTCCATGGTCAGAAACTGGGGTAGAATTTTGAGGGGCAAGTCCAGCCAACTTCATCATACGCAGAACAATCAAAGAATTGCTTTTAACTAGGCAGAATTTTGAGGAGGAACCTCAAAATTCTAAAGCAAGGAGGTCGCAATGTCTCTAAAATATGTCACAGTCATTGGTTCATCTAACTTACTTGATATTTCATACTACTATATTTCAAATAACTACACTCATCAAATGCACGCATATTTTTTAAAAATTCATTTTTATAAATAGCCAGATGCTGCCCAAGGTAACTCAAATAGGATCTCGAGACAGGAGAAAAAACAAAGCGAGAAGTTAAAAGCACGGACCAACCTTCCCCGCAAAGCTATCGATTTTTCTTTGGATGCAGGCACAATGAACATAACAGGAAAATTCACACAGAAAAATCATTATCTTCATAACGACAAAGTTGCCAAGCGCAAACATATCAAGATAAGAAATACTCTACTTTCTCACTATAACTCATTGTTTTCTCGCATGAGGTTAAACACTGCCTCCTTAATTGCATAAGGCTAAGCATTGTCTTTCCTATATGAGACTAAGCATTGTGTCTCTTTGCATGAGGCTTATCCTTGCCTCCCTACTTTCATAAGGCTAAGTATTGTCTTTCTTTGCATGAGACTAAGCATTGTAACCTCTTTGCATGAGGCTAAGCCTTGCCTCCCTAATTGCATAAGGCTAAGCATTGTCATTCTTTTCATGAGACTAAGCATTGTCTCCTATTTTCATGGGTCTAATCATTGCCTCCTTAAATGCATAAGGCTAAGCATTTCCATTTCATGCATGAGACTAAGCATTGTCTCATATTCCTGCATAAGGCTAAGCACTGTCTTTCTTTGCATGAGACTAAGAATTATCTGTTATTTGCATGAGGCTAAGCCCTTCCTCCTTAACTGCATAAGGATAAGTATTGCCTGTTACTACATGAGACTAAGCATTGTCTCCTCTTTGCATGAGACTAAGTGTTGTCTCCTTGTTGCATGAGGCTAAGCAGTGCCTCCCTAATTGCATAAGGCTAAGCACCTGCCTTCTTTGCATAAGACTAAGCATTGTCTCCTATTTTGCATGAGGCTAAGACCTGCCTCCCTAATTGCATGAGGCTAAGCACTGCCTTCTTTGCATGAGACTAAGCACTGTCTCCTATTTTGCATGAGGCTAAGCCCTGCCTCCCATTCTTGCATAAGGCTAAGCACTGTCTTTTCCTCAAGACTAAACGTTATCTCCATTACGCCATCTAAGACCTAGCATTATCCTCTACTTACCTAGGGCTAAGCATTGCCCTCGCCTTACCCAAGACTAAGCCTTGTCTTGTCGTATCTTCGCATATGACCAAACATCATATTTTGCATTTCATGCGCTGAAACATCGCCATTTTTTCCAAAGGCGTCATAGTCTGAAGGCATCATTCTCATAGCCGGAAGACATCATTCCATGGACCGAGGATCTCTCAAAAGTGCACATCATTATTCAAAGGAGTCATGGTTCAGAGGCACCATTCTCATGGCCCGAGGACTTCATTTCATGGCCTGCGAATCCCTTATCACATGATTCATGGCCCAGGACGTCATGGTCTAAGGACATCATCCTCACCGTCCAAAGACAACCTTCATGGTCCGAAGGGAATTTGCATCATGTTTAAATTCTCGCAATAATCCATATGTACTTGCACGCATCGTGTTTTAAGTTTTGCAGGTAATCCAGGAAGTAACCGTTATCCTAACGGGAGCAATCTTCGCTCCGATTTCTGTTCAACATTCACATCCTGCAATTATTTCAAACGTAAACAACCACCATCAGCGACCCACTTTTACTCTAAAACCGTTCAGATACTCATTCTGAGATACATTCGTAACATTTCATACTCACATTCACGATTCGGTATAAACTCATCGGATATTGTCCTACCCCAAAAGAACCCTTTCTGAAGCATAGGATCATTCTTATAACAACTCCATCAGTTTCATTCGCCGTTGGATCTAGAACTACACACGGTATGATTCCCTCAACACTAGAGATATGTAGGAAACTCAGGAACCAGGGTTCAACCTCCATTTTTTCAAATAACCTTATTCGGTCAAAATCAGTCATTATTTCCTTTACCTGACAACTCTTTCATCATTCTCGGGGAAAGAATGGTAGCTATTGATACCCAATTTTGTCCTCATATATTTTCAAATAATATACAAACTTTCAAAATATTATTTTTGCATTATTATCAATTTACAGGATTTACACAAGCATTTCTCATAATTTTCCATAGTTTTAGAGCTTTTAAATTAATTTTTCCTTGTATTAATTTACATACAAATTCAGTAATTACTCTTTCAAATTATTTGTGATGGCTTAATCACTTAAAACTATTATTTTCATCCCTAATATAATTTTGAAATATTTTCACTCTATTTCTTTTATATAATTACAATTGTATTTTTAGGCTATTCGCATACATTTGCAATAATAGCCTATATTTTGCATTCTTATTGCAATTGATATTTTATTTATGGTCAAAATAATATTTTACATTTTTTGTGGTCTCCTATTATTGTTTAAAGTATTAATTTGCATGAGTAGCATTTTTATATATTTATTTAACTATTTATTAAATTATATTTCTTTGAATTTCTATTTTAGAGCTGGCCCAATTTTTAAACTAATTTCCGGACCCAAAGCCCAATACACTAACACAATAACTCAACCCATATCAAACAACCCTTTAACCCAACCCGGTCGCGACCAGTCTAACGAACGACCCAACCCTTCTTTAAAATCCTGGTCGTTGATCTCTAAGATCAACGACACACAACTCACCTACCCTTCTAAATCTCCCAACCCCAAACCCTAATCCCATTTCCTTCTCACCGCCGCCCTAAGACTCTCCCCCTCCTCTGAAGAACCCTAATCGCCGCCACCCTCTCAACCCCTCTCCTAATCCCTATCCTAATGGGATTCCCCTCTCATACTTGACATATCTGTGTGTTTCCGCTACTAGTTGATTCTCCATGGTATCACCTAGTACTTGCCTAAACATGGCAAGTACTACTTCTCTGATTCTGTCCGATTGATTCCAATCTCTTGAATCTGGACCATATCTTGTCTACACACGTTCAATACTATATTGTGTAAGTCCGATTTCGTTTGAATTTTGTTGATTTACACTTCCCCTAAAGAACTAGGGTTTACCGAATTTCTCTCTTAAATCGATTTCAAATTTATTTGCATGTTTTTTTCCCCTGCTTGTTGTTTAAACTCTATTTCCTTATATGTTTATTCAATTTTTGACTGCTATATTAACCCCTTCATTTTCCCTTCTGGGACAGACTTGAAAATCGATCTCTTCACTAAAAAAAATTGAGGTTTTTGCTACTCTCTTGCTTGGTATTATGTACTGGTCGGCTGAAAGCCAAGGCCATTAACATCTTGTTACTTAACCTGTTATTGGTGCGAGCATTGCCCTGAGTTAATCGAAGCTCTTGGGAACGTTGACGCATTAGGGATTCTGGGTTTTCTGTGGAAATTTATTCTTTATTGTTGTTCTCTTAACTAGTGAATCACTATGCTTTGTAATTTCATTCCTAGGTATCTATGGTTTGCATATGTTTTCACTCCTGAAGTTTGTCAGTTCCAATATGTTTATGGACTATTTTTTGTGTGTAATTTTGTTTGCTTTCTTCAGTTCTTTAGGTCTCTTTAACTTTTAGCTTCAAGCATGCCTAAACCTGGTTTTGTTAAATTCTGACTAGTCAATGTGTTAAGAATTATTACTGTTTGGGGACCCTTACACTCGTTAGCATCTTCTGGTGTTTAATTTGCCTTTTGATATCAATTTTGTTACTCGAATATGCCTTACTTGTATAATTTGTACTTCTTTTAATCGACTAGTTGATTGAGTTCAAAGCATGACTATGTACAGTTATTGTATGTCACAAGTCTGTTTCCCATCATATTCTGAATTAATGTGGTGATAGCTTTCCCATCTAACATCTTTTGACACTGCTCTCTATCAGTAAGCCCTTAATAATGTTTAACCCCATCCCTGATTCACCAGTAGTTGTAATATACTTTTCTCATGTCTAAATGTTGTCCTATTACCAAATTAGCATGATTGTTTCATAACATCAGGACCTATACTTAGCATAATTTGGACCTTCTTTAGGTAATTAGTCTACTGTGTCAATGCTAGAATACCTACATGTGCTATTTGACATGAGTTTACTTTCCCACTCTGTTCTAAATCTCAGTGATGTTTGTCTTGCACAACTAATGTGTTTTAATCTGTGATAAGACCTTTTCCATCAACTGTGATCTTGCTTCCCTGCTAATATGTCCCTTAGTATGTCTTTGGCTCACTTAATTCATGTTCCTTCAGTGATTACTTGGCTTGTCATAATGTGTGCTCCCTATCTTGTTTCAATGTAGTCTTGCCTCCTGATGAGAGTTAACATGTCTGTCTTATGATACTAGGATGTATACTTAGCATGAATTGGACTTCTTAGGTCTCAACCTGTCAGTATTAGCTTCTGTCAAATCTTGCAAACTGTTCCTCCTCCTAACTCTTTCAATATATGGTTGTTATGTGCTACTTTGCTAAATGTTGAAATTATATTGAACAAGTCCCATGACCTGCTTGATTAGATGCTCTATATGCTCAACTTGGCTATGTCTACTTTAGGTTATAAGTGTATCCCCCAACTTCTGTCCCTCCATCACTGTCCACTTTCCTTACTTGCTAGTTATGCTATTCTGAACTTCTCATTCTTAGCCGGCCAAAATCCTAGGCTACCTAGGTTATATTGTTGACCCCCTTAGTGTTAGCACTACTCGGGGTCCAATTGAGGCCCTTGTGAACTCTGACACACTAGGGTTTGATCCTTAGTCATTCCCTAAAATCTCAAACTACTCTTATTCCTCCCATTTTGTCCTGTTATCTGTTGTATACTTGAATTGGCTAATTTAATGGTGCAACACTTGGCGCTATGGTTGAATAAATTGGCTTTGGACTCCTCTAAGGATTCCTGATTTGTGTGTTGAATGTGGCTTTTTGTTGAAGGCATGGGTATGCTGTGTAAGAGTTATTGAAGGCCCATACAATGCTGGGTGTTTTATTTGGGTCTATTGTAGGTCTATTGTCACTGTTATGTAACATTTGTATTTTTTTTACTCATTATTAGGCCTATAATAACCTTTTGTATAAACAATTAGGGTGTTAGTAAAAAGGGAAATGGGTAGAATTTAATATCTACATGCAAAATGGGTAGATAATATGCCTAAAGGACTTGGTAATGTATTTGCTATATGTGTTGCTCGATTACATGTGCATTGTAGAGTTCATGATATTAGAAAAAGTGCACACACACACTATCTGCTAGCAAATATGGATTTAAATTTTTTCAATTATTCTTACTGCTACGTGTTACTAGACACCCTGCCTATAATAACAAATGTCAATGAACTTCCTTCATTTCACTTTAGCTGATCACTAGAAGTCATGCCTATAGGATTTTGATCACTTCATTTTCTATTGTATCGTATTGTTCACTAAAAATATTGTTTATAGGACTAAGTATAACAATAAAACGAGTTATAAGCGTCAACTGTTAGAGATCATGCCTATAGAAAATAATTGCTCGTTAATTGGTTAATACTAGACTACTCAAACACTGTTTCTGAGCGCCACTATTAGAAAAACCTGGATAATCCTGGGACTCTTCCCTGCAGACTTTCCTATATTCAACTGCGTAGATCACGTAGTCATCACAAATATAGGATTGGTAACTAAAAAATATTTAATAATCAGCTTGTGATACCTACATAATTCTATCTATAAGCAATATCCTGCATCTGAAATTGCCTGCATACTTTGATCGCCTAGAAAGCATGTCTATAGGTTTAAGATTATGGATTCTGCAGATTCCTAATTGACATATGTGTTTGCATGCATTTGCTTCTTAGGTGTGGAGGTCAATGTGAGCCTTTAATTGCTTTTATGTGAAGTCCTTAGTTGTTTTGTTTGTCGCCTAGTTTGGCAAATTTGAGCTAACTAGATAATGGTCTAGAACCATCCAAATAGAGGTCCAAAACCTCCTGGACCATAGGCGTGGGACGGGTAGTGCACGCATAGGGCACGACTTAGAATTGAATTAGAGAGATCATAGGTAAACAAATTTAACATAGTAATCAGGTAGCAGCAGATGATAGTATGTGCCTGCTGAATAATATGAGTAACACCCTATCTCAAGGGAGTTACGAGATATTGTTTATGTTGCACGGGGTGATCCTTTATGCTAAAAAACTTATGACCCCCCCCCCCCCCTTTCTTTCTTTTCTATTAGAATAAAAAATAGTTGTACCTCTATATTCAAGATCTCTTTGTAACAAAATTCTTAGATTTTGTGCTCTCTTTGCTTACTTGATCACATAGACTAATCCATATAATTTAAGTTCGGTCGGGACCCACAGTTGTGGACCTCGGGGAGTTCCTAACACCTTCTCTTTGAGGTAACTTGAGCCCTTACCCGATCTTTGGTGATGTAGACTAGTTAAACCAGAGTCATTTGTAAATAAATACCCTAACGCACCTTAAAAATCTTTAGGTGGCGATTCTCCTCTTTTAATACCTCCTTAAAAGAGTTGTCACATATCAAAATCCGATTTCGCGAGAAAAATGGGCGCGACAATTACTTCCTTTCATGTGATTTTAGGTCTACCCCATCTCCTTTTAACACCTTCCATCATCATAGATTTAAACCTATAGACCAGTGCATTTGTAAGTCATCTCAAGCGATCTTCTCATGTTTATCTTCAATTTGTGCTACTTGAACCTTCAAGCGCATGCCTTTTTCTTAAATATAATATTGTGTGATTGCATATCCATCTCAGCATTCGTATTTCTCCAACACTCATCTTGTAGATATGTTAAACTTTAGCAGCCTAACATTCAATATCATATAGCATAGTCGGTCTTATAGTTGTTCTATAAAACTTATCTTTACCTTAGTAGACATACTTATATCATATAATACCCAGTGGAACTTCTCCATTTCAACCATCCAATTCTAATAACATGAGTAACATATTCGTCTATCATTCCATTCTCTTGAAACAACGAGCCTAAATATCTAAATTATTTGCATTTTGGCAACACAATTTTATCTAGTCTCACCTCAACTTTGCTCTTCTCATGCTCAGGATGAATAAAATTGTCGTGGATGTACTTAGTCTTAATTCTATTTATCTTAACATATTTACTCTCTAAGGTTCTTCTCATAAAGCTTTTGGTAGATATTTCTTTCTTTCGCAATAAATTTTCATCAAACTTCTTAGCAAGAACATAGCCTTTGTTGTTGATCAACTAGGCATAAATCCAGACTGATTCCCTGTCACTCTTATCGTGTTTCTAAGTCTATGCTCTATCACTCTTTTTCAAAGTTTTGTCGTATGACTCATGAATTTAACACGATATTTCGCATAACTTTAATATATCCTTTGCTCTCATAGATTGGAATCAAGGCACTCTTCCTCCATTCTCCGGGCTTCCTACCACTTCTTAGTATGTCGTTAAATAGTTTTGTGAGCCATACCACTCCAACACCCCCAAGACACTTCCATACTTCTATAGGGATACTATTGTTTACCTCGAGAATACGAGTAACAATTAAGTTTGATTTGTGGTTTTAAAGATATGTGATCTAGTCCAATACTAATTAATAAACAAGTAATGTAGAATATGAATAAGAAGAATTGATAAACCAAACCGGTGTTGCTAGAGCAGTAGAGACCTCGAGCTCGATAACCTCGAGGTAGGTTAGGAGCAATGAAGCAAGAATAGTAAAGTAAGTGTAATAAAGCTAAAGAATGATTTTGAAGAGCAGTAAACGAGAAAAGTAAGATAGTATATTCTTTGCCAATGATCAGATAGGTATACAAATGATTGGGGTCCCCTTTATATAGGAAGGGAAATCCTAAATAAGGTACACTTCTATTTGTAGTAAAGAATCTTATTGGTACAACTGTATAAAAATCTAGTACGGATTCATACTAATTCGTACAAATCAATAAATTTGCTCCATGATCTTTGGAGACGTGGCGAGAATCTTGTCCTTTCCATAACAAACTCACAACGACATTATTCGGGATCGGTCGTGCCTGGCTTCTATGCTCAACGAGCACCCAAGCCCTCAAAGTTATTATTCCACCTTCGAACCCAAGCTCGAAATCTTCTAAACTTTTTCCCTCGAGACAGTATCTCGAGCCTACGAAATCAGGCTCCCCGATTTCGACCGTATACAGAGAGTCCCCGCATTTCTTAGAATGAAATGACAAGATCAGATTGAATTTTTGAGTTTCCGAAGTCCCCAATGGTGAAATCATTCCCATGACGCAAGTGTTTAAATGACCAAAGTGTCCCATCGGTTCTATTCCCCAAATCATTAAATGCATGTCAGAGTCGGTCGACCTTATATTTGAAGGATTCCGCCGATGCTCAGATGGAGTTCAAGGGGGCTGCCAATCGGGAGAAAAGGAGCAACGACTATTCCAGGTGTCGATCTCGGAGGGAGACTCTCGAAGAGGTCCACGCCAAGGGCTTCAATCTCTTTGAAGAGATAAAGCAAGCTAAGGTAAATGAAGCCGAAGCCAAATTTGTCCTTACCTCCGACGATGATGATGACGTCGAAGATGGCCAGGGTGGTTCGGAGATGAAGAGGAGGAGATTGAAGGAGAGGTTACTCCTGGGGAATAGGCTGGTCCCGAGGGAGTAACAGGTCTGGGGAAAGTCATTGGCCCGGGGGGGATGCCCCGATGGCGTAGATAGAAAAAAAATTCTATATTTTTGTAATCTTCTTTTTATTTTGTAGAATCCTTTGTAATACCTTTTGTATATATGAAAAAGAAAGGATTTTCCTTGATTTTTTAGCCTTCAATTCCCTTCAAAATTTGCTCAAATTTTTATGATATAACTCTTGATAATTGAATGAGCATCGACTCAAATCCGGGGTAAGGTAAGCTCTTAGGTTTACTGCCAGAATACCTCTTATGGTTTTATCCTCGGGCTAAGCTTTTAAGTCTATTTAACGCTAGCTCGAGGTGATGGGACTTTTGAATCCGAGCTAAGTGAGAGTAAGGCCTCGAGCTATGTGTGCTTTGCCCTTTATGTTCTTATATATTGGCCCTTAGGCTCTTCTAGGTTGGCCCTTAGGCTCTTTTTGGTTGGCCCTTAGGCTCTTTAGGTAGGGCAAATTCAGCCTTTAAAGTGGCTATCTTTTTTCCCTCTTTCCGGCTAAAAGACTTAGTGAAAAATTTGGTATGCCTTAGAATATGTTTTTTGTATTCGTACTCATTGAGTTTTTTCTAAGGTTCGGTCAATTTGAAACTCATTTGTAATTCGTTGTGTAACAATAATTGAATACCTCTTGAGATTATTCCGAAGGCTGATATTATCGAAGCCTCTGAATTATTCAAGGGCTGGTTTTATCGAAGCTCTTTATCATTTGCTTTTGCCGATGGTAGCCTGATTTAACCGATTTTTTGAAGTGCTTGAACGCCTTTAGTTTTATGGCGGAAGTCGGACGTCTCCGAGCCGCATTATTTCGGCCGTAGCCTTTTCATATGACTGTAGTCTTTCATATGGTCGTAGCCTTTTATATGGTTGTAGCCTTTAGTCCCCGAGTATGGTGTCCTTGGCCTTTGTATCGAGGAGATGCCTCTTTGAGGTCTTATGAGTTCGAGTTCTTGATGAATCGATGTATTGGATGTCGATGAAAGTCTCCGAGTATTCGGGGTGCATTTGTGTTATGGCCCTTGAGTCGTTTCTTGTAGAATTATAAGTGTGAAACTCGTATAATAGAGATTTATTTGGAACACAAAGTGTTTTGATATAGAAAAAATGCTTCTTTGAATAATTGATACATGCGTACATGTTTTGTCGTTGGGGGCTCGATTATTCTATATGGACACGGTTCATTTAACCGTTTGGACCCTACAAAGTTCTCCTATCGAGGCCCTCATTGGCGTGAATTATTTTCTTCGAGAATACAACCTCCGAGGGTGATGCCTCCCAGTATTTGAGGTTAATTGAAAAGAAGCCTTGAATACTTTGTTGAATTCCCCTTAGGTAGCATATAAATGTTTCCTTGTTAAAAACCTTGCCAGAAAAACCCATTTGGGATAAAACCCGATCTAAGGGAAAAAGAGTGCAACGCATGCTTTAAAACCTAGGGTCTTCGAGTTAAAGGGTGCTTCGATGTCCCCAATCGAAAACCTGCAAGGACTTAGTCTTAACTATAAATGAAAAAGGGGAGAAGGTCATACCTTAGCAATAATATCATTTGAGTAGTCATATTGTCACGACCCAAACCGATGGGCCGCAATGGGCACTCGATACCTTACTCGACCGAGTACCAAAGTAACGTATCTTTCTTATTACATTAACATATACATGTGACATACGGGCCTAATAGGCCTACATAATCATTTCTAAACTCAAAACATAGGCCGACAAGGCCGTACAATCTTCCACGTATACGACATATGTCTACAAGCCTCTAAGAGTACATAAATGTCATAAAGGTCGGGATAGAGTCCCACCATACCAAACAATACCCGTCTAAATTATACTAACCAAACAAGTGACTCAGAAGCAAATGGAGCACACCAACATCTTCCGCTGAGCTAATAGCCTACTTGGAGGGCTCTCGACCTGTCTATCGGGACCTGCGGGCATGAAACGCAGCGTCCCCAGG